>JZKD02S0778127.1:172777-205456 GCA_000966675.3 Picea glauca | reverse complement strand
ACCATGTTTAGTTGAGGTAGGAGTGTCTTTCACCATAGAAGAGCGCTTCCATTCATCTGAAACACCACCATGCAAAACTTCATGTTGGAGGTGTAGTCACAAACTGCAAAGCACATCGCCATTTTCTCCAACCAAGCCTTGGTGGCTAAGTCATCCATGGCACCCATGAACTTGAGAAACTTTACCTTCTCGAGATCTCTGTGAATTCTACCACTACCAGTTAGAGTACACTGTGAACCCTCATTGGGTAAAGGTGTCATGGCCTCATCTCTATCTTGTCAGTTAATCAAGGCCTTTGACATTCTTTGAAAGAACCTCATCAAACCAACCACATCCCCGACAACAATTTGCTCATGTCCAATGACTTTTTCTTCTCCTTGGGCATTAGACCCCTCTGGCATGGATGCTACTAGAGGCGTCACACCTCCTCCTCTAGCACCACGTCATCTACATCCACGACATCCTCTAACCATGATTACTTGCATGGACAAGTTTAAATTTTAATTAGCGATAAGTTATTAATCAATTGTTTAATATAGTGGAAGGCGTAATGATCCCAAGTCGTGGGGTTGAACCCACTATGATACTAGATGTAACAACCCCTCCATCATGTCCACACTTGGTGATGTACAATAGGTAAAAAAAAAAATATATTAAGAAATTAAAAACATCACAACATAATTAATCGCATCACAAGTTCATATTGTCATAATTATTAATGACACAAATCAACACATTAACATAATAAATAGTGACACATGATCAACACGTAATCGCAAATAGTGACGCGATTCAACACATCACGATCAACTGAAGAAAAATACAAATAAATGATCAACCATGTCATTGGACTTTTAAAGAACTACCCGCCCAACCTATCATGCATGGTTAGAATCTCCAAGACACATAAGAAATGCTCAAGTCCAATATTCATCCGATTTATTTTGACCGCTTAAGGTCTCAGGACATGAGACTATTCTGAGGAACAGGGGAGTTTCTAATTCCCACTAATCAAATCAAGCCTAAAATCAACTAAATCAATCATTCAATCTTAATCATCAATTATTCATGGCGCAGAAGAAATTTCTACCACAAACATACATCAATTAATTGAAGCATTTACCACCTACGAAACAATCCAACAATAGTCCAACTACAATTTTCATACATCAAATTAATTTCATGGTGCAAGAGTAATCATCAAATTTAGAATCGGATGTAATCTATTCTAATTATTGTCAATAATTGTTAAGGTCATTTCCATCGATATCAAGTTCCATTTACCAAGTGTTTTTAGTTTTGTAAACTGGTGAATTCCAAATAACTCAGTGATGCTTTCTATTAATTTGGAATGTCTTGTTAAGCATATAAATAAGGAAATCCAATTATGTACCTAATTAATATGAGCCCATAAGGAGATCGTGATCAGTGAAACATAAGATATTTTGTTCAATTTACAATCCAATTAAAGACCCCACAAGAAATAAAATATAAAATATTAATAAGCTTCACTTAATAATTCATCAGTACATTAAGTATCCCCTATAAAAGTTTATTCATGAACACCAATTATTGCAATCAAGCAACTCACAAATCCATTTAAATTATTAAGGGGAGACCAACTTTTATCACTTATAAGAGGAATCAAATATTGCTTACCTAAAATTGTATAGTTTATAAAACTCAAGAAGATCAACCTTCTCGAGCCATACTAACTAACGTCCATGCTACCCTACTTGCATATACATTTAACAAGAGTAGGTCGACAACATATTTTATGATTCATAAGGAATCTCAATATTCTTCAAATCTATATGCAAGGACTATAGGGAGATCACTCATAGTTATTTTAGGTCACGGTTTTCAAGTTACCTCACTATTATTATACAAGGCTTGATGATTTTCCATTTCCATGTAAAGGTTTCATGACAAGGATCACATCTCTCACATATAAAGCAAGGAACCCTATCAAACGTTCAACCCATAAATAAAAATAGATGGGATAAATCATGCAACTCTCTTGCTTGCCCATAATTTAAGAAAATCAAGTCCTATTGAAGGATAAAGATAAGGACTCCCGGAAAACTTGTAATCTATTTAAAAAACTAATAAATACCCATCCCATAATAAGAATGCCCAAGCTAAGCCAGCGCAAGTATTATAAGTTAAAGAGCTTTACTGGTGGAAATTAATGTATACACAGGTTTCTCACTTGAAGAGGCAGCGTACTGGCAGAAAATAGCTACAGGAAAGGATCTCATTCTAAATATCTGTCAGAAACTTTCTGAATGTAAATCACTAAGGGAGAAATTCATTTTTAACCTCAACCAATCTCAAAATTAAAATCGTTGTAGGTAAAACGATACAGGAAGAAGGATCTCGTTGTAAATCTCTGTCAGAAAATTTATGAATGGAAATCGCTGAGGAAGATTTTTTTTTTTTAATCTGGCAATATTGGAATGAAAATCGTTGCAGGTAAAACGCTATAGGAAGAAGCAAGCAATTATTATTTAGACGATTTGAGAGAGTCTCCGGAGAGTTTCGCTTCCTCACCTCCTCCTGTCGTTTTGTTGGCAACTTCATTTTAGAATAAGTCCTCCAATGGGTAACTAATTTTGCTTACAGGTTGGTTCTTATATACGATTTCGAAGCCGTATACGCACCTAAATTGTCCATGAACGTTCATCTCGCTTCTCCTTGAGAGAGGAACGAAGGTACCCAGTCCCTCATATCGAGAAACATGGAAAGGTTGAAATAAGGAAAGGTCGAGGCCTCATATTAATGGACCTATACATGAGGTCTTTCCCATCAGTTTCAATAATTAGCCATAAAGTGTTTACTTCATGAAATCCCTACGCTTGAAGTCGATGGGTTCTACTGGCTCCCCTTCTCATGTGTCGGTATTGGGTGGGATGAGAATCCTGCCATGATCAAGGAAGAAACAGGCTGGCTAGTAATGCATGTATATTTGATTGGAAGGAGAGGAACCCCATCTTTACTCTCTCATTGTTGAAGGGAACAATCGTTGACAGAGTGATAGATACAGGAAGATCGCCACAGGGAAAGGGCGCATGCAATGGTTGAAGGAACAAACGCTACAAGGGGAGTTGGACCTGAAGGATTCCCACTGATTCATGGACACTAACAACCGACCTTAGATTCTTAAGAATTAAATTTTGTGTACATAAATAAATCATTCAATCCAGTGACAAGAAATAACGAGTAAAATAATCATTTAACCGAAAAATATTGGAATTTAATTTCGATATTCTGAACATTTCCCCATCAATTTAATACCGAGTTGATACACCATAATTATCTATGCATCATGGATTTGCTTGAATATAATCATTGGTTCTATATCCACTCGAAAATAAAAAATTGGCAGTGGGCTACAAAATTCTGAATATAACAATCATGATTATGTAACAAATCACATACAAGAATATTCATATGGAGCAATTTCTAGAATAATTCCAATGAACATACATGAGCACATTTTTCAATACACCATATCTAATAAAAAAAAATTAAATTTTTGAAACCATAAAATACCGTAGCCAAAGATGAAGAATTTGAAGTTGTTTTTCTGTGACGATGCTCCTTTCGACCTCCTGCTTACTAACCATAGAGACTTCATCGGTACCTCCCAGGCAATGCTAGGGGTACTCTTCTTCCCCCTTATCCCCCCGAGCCGCAAATGGGCCACACAAACAAAACTCAAAATCTTCTAGCTCCCATATTTCCTCGCAAGTAAGAACCACCACTCTCTCTCAAGCTGGGTATCCCAACTCTCACAACTAAAACCACTCAAAAATAATTCGGCAGCATAACTTTACCCATAACCCGTCTGATCCATTTTTCCTCTAGACCATTTTCTTTAAAGGAATTTCCTTAATGACACATCCCCACTTGCACAATTAATTCTCTTTTTAATTAATTGATTTTGAATTATTTCTCCTCACACTTGTCACCCTCTCCCCCAAGATGCACTAGTAATTCCACATTTTATTTTAATTAAAGTGAATTTCCCTCACCTTTCCTAAATGTGCTCCTTAAATCACTCTTAGTTGTCTCTTTATTTCCCATATTCCCATTTGATGACTGAATCCTTACTAAATCTTTGTTGAGTTAAAATAGGAGTCTTCTTCTAGTCAGAGTAGCGTTAACCTCTAAATACCTTTATATGCGTACAAATTCTATCATGTTTATTTCTATCTTATTTAAAAAAAAACCTTTTTACATTTTCTTGCACACATGTGCCTTGTATCAAATCTTTAAATAAAATTCACCTTTTCTTAATTCTTAACTTGATATACTTCATTCCCTTTTTATTTAATTTATAATTTAGTTTAGTCTTCTTACCAAACTTAGACTTACTCTTAGACTTTCATTTGGGGATTTATAAGTAATCATTTCAATCCTTAATTAATTAATTAAATCCGACAATGCTTAAATATTTTACAAGGTTTAATTATTCACTCAAGGTTTTCTAGGCCACCTAGATTCATTGACTCAAGTTTTATTTATGCGACATGCCCTTCAAGATGCATTCCGTGCTACAAGGGTTCCACTCACCTTTTTACTGGTTTTGGTAGTTTTCCAAACCTTGGAGTCAGTACTCCATCCGAGCAACCTTGTGAGAGACTAAGGGATTCTAAGGAATAAGGACCTCGCCTTATTGCACGCCCCTTAGAAATATTTGTGAGCGACTGTCTCAGTCTTCCCTCACGACATCTGATGTAGCCCCCCTACCTCGGCAGGGTCTACCGACCTCTCTGTCTCTGGATCATTCTACCTCCATGAGCCGAAGTGGCTCCTTTAGTTCCCTGCTGGAACCCTTGAACAAAATCCATAGGTCCTTTTTAGAGACTCAACCTGCACAAACAAGAACCCAGCATGAGATCCCTCCTCCACATGACCACGATGCTATGACCATAGTCCACACCAACAAATGTTTCACATTTTGGGAATTCGAGACTCCTATATGCGAGCCCCACTTAACTCATGTTTCCCGAATATCTGATCTCCGGAATGGATCCTAGTCCCATGGCTAGATCCTCCTTTATCTCTCACCCATATGACCACCGATGTGACCACAACCTCAACTCGAAAGGGGTTTCAGAATTCGTGACTCCAGTTGCAAATGATCTTAAGTCCTTCGACCCCCAAAACCCCGAAAAGAGCTAACAGTAACAAGCTCTCCCCTTATCCTTCGATCATGTGCCCCTTCGCTATAACCTGGGGCCAAACCTCTTGAGCGCGTTGGAACTTCGCGTATCGTGAGTTCTCGCTACTCCCTCTGTTGACTTCCTCTATGTCGTGGGTCAGTGAAACGCCATCCTCTCGCCACATGTCCTCTTTGATGGATGACTAGGATCATTTCGTATCCCAGCTCCCCGGGTAATTACTCCAGTCTTCACCTTCACTCTCCCAGTGTCTAAATCTCTGATGGTTGTGGATCTCCTCCACCTGTCACTCCAAATCCAACGGTTGGAATGATTTCACGATATCGGCGATCGCGAATCCTCGCTCCTCTCCACACTTATACTCCCAAGCTCTGAAACCCCGATGGTTTCCGGATCTTCGACACCTTCCTCCACAATGGATGGCTTGATTTCCTCTTCATGAATTCGAGATTTCATGTATCAGGGTTATGGAGTGCATCCTCCTCTGCACGTCCAACTCCCGATTCCCGATGTTCAATCCTCTATGTTGTGTGCGTTATCAAAGGGTTTAACCCCCGTGCACCTTCTTTCAAATCCAACGACTGTTGGTCCTTACGTCGGATCTGACGGTTCAGATATATTTCTCCCTTGTGTGCTCTCTTGTGTGCCAGGACGTAGATTTGGCAGTCCATATCTTTTCTCCCAGTACCGATCCAACGACGGTTGTGCACCTTCCTCCTGAGCTTCGCTCCTTCCTTTCCTTAGAAGATTTTCTAAGTGTCGAAGGGTTCGACCTTCGATTCTTCCTCGAGCCCGAATATTTTGGGTCTCAACTACGTTCTGAGAATGCTATCCCTTATGGGTTTTTCTTTCTTTGAACCCTCAAAGGTCCTCAATTTTCCACTTCCTTCTGTTGGAACTCTGTGCACAAAGGCACTGTTTCTCCTGAGGTTTTCTTACTCGAATATCTAAGGGGATCAGCCCTTGTATTTCCCTTCAAAGAGGAATTTGGTGTCCTCCTGAAAACCTCTCGCTCAAGCACTCCTTGTTGAGATATCCCACAGAGTGTCCAGTAACTCTGTATGTGTCATTTCTTGACACTTCTCTCGTCTCTGAACTCGAGATAGAGTTCTTCTGTGCACTTGTTGCACTTACTCGATGCCCTCTTGGAAGAGCTCTACACAACCTTCAGTAGTTCTGTTCTTCTACCTGTGCCTTCCTCTACACAGTCCTACCCCAAGGTATTCATAACCTTGAGGTTTCTCCCTGAGTCTAAGACTTCCTCTGGTGCACCCTACTAGCATGTCTTTGCCTAAATTCTATAGAACTCATATGTGCACTCTTGCACTGGCCTTCAGAGTCCTCAGTACTCTGTCATGCAACCTCTTGCATGAAACCACAAAGAACCCAGACTGAAATCAAAGAAACTCCTAGATAGATAGAGAAGTCTATCTATTACCTGCAGATGGAACCCTAACACACATCTACAACATACACACATAAAATCATAAAAGACATATAAGCACACAGAATCATATGCAGGAAAATTGCTTTGTTTGTATTAAATTCAGAATGCCTGTACAAAGGTTACAAAAGCTCAGACTGCAACAGAGTCTTGGCTTCTCTCTAATCTACCTATCTTCTTCCTTCCACCTAACTCATGCAGAACTAACTCTATCTAGATACAAAAATATATTTTTACAAAAGAGGTGCTCCTCGAGCTCTTCCCTCCATCTCACCTACTCTCATTAATTTACATTGAATGGAATTCAATGGATATCTAGTCCGAATTGGATCTACAGCCCTCCTGTTTTCAGCCATTAAAGGCAACATCAATTCCTACAGCCTGCCCAAAGGAATGACTTGGCTCTTCCAGCCTTACACATTTAATTCTCATTTAATTACAATTTTAAACTTTAAAATGAGAGTGCTAGTGCCAGTGCCTCTCTCCTTCATTGAATGCGCATGAGCATTGGCTGACTGGTTGGCGTGTTGTTGGGTGAAGCGATGCTCCTACAACAACATCGTGGACCTCTCGAACTACGTAATCATTAACCTATAATTTGATCCATGGAGGGAGTGATAGTAGGCTATGACAGGGACTCTGCCACACCTCTCCCTCAATATATAGTCTATGTGCATGGTCCCTTTACTCCTTATGTGAGTCAAATTAGCAAGCATTTGTCAGCTTGCATCCATCAACGAAATACTATCAATGATCCATATACAAATCATACTATAATCGATCATATGTCTTATATGCATAAACAAAATACTAAAACCTATAGAATCCACTCCCTCAATCAATCCAGAGTCCAAGGTGGTCCATTGAGTCCATGAGCATCCACAATCTATCAAGTGTCATGCACACTCAGGGAAAACTTGTCAATAGCATTTGTCAATACATATATATCAAATAAAATCAATTCACAACCATCAACATCATCATAAAAATACATTAACGAAACAATAACCATGTACTATAACCGAATCACTTGCACAGAAGTGTCCTGAAAGAATAATTCAATAACATGTTCTCGCAAGAGCGAGATGTTATATTTTTCTTAACACATTGGCTACGAGGTGTCCAAGAAGATGAACCACTATGGTTATTTTTTAAATTTGGTACAGTGTCGTTTTGTGCATATCATCGATGCATATTGTTATAGTATACACACCAGTAATGACAAATCCCATAAATGCACTATTGTGATAAATTATTAAATTTTCATCCTGGTGTAATGTTATTTACAACGTCGTTGTATTTATTTAACTTGTGTGCACTGCTAAGTAAATTTTTTCTTCAAAATCAAGCAATACAACCCATTTATTGGAATGCACCACTACTCAATATTTCTTGGAGAATTGATGTATTGTTTAGGGGTGTTTTGTATTATATAATGCACTGGTAATTGGGAATACATGAAAACACATTTCTATTTCCAGTTTTTATATTTGTAGTGGTATTGTTTTGTGAACGATACTAGTGCACATATGTATCATGTATGCCCCAACAGTGATGCTTCCTATATACTTACAGGAAGCAATAGGATAGTTCTTTTTATATGTGTATAGGAAGCACCATCTTCGGGGCAAGCCAAAGCGTTCAAGCACACTGCAAAGAATTGTTTTTTTTTTAAAAGGGCCAAATTTTAGGCCTATTTGACATTTTAGGCCAATGAAAATTCAAATAAGAAGGTAATACACAATTTACTTGGGATCTTATGTTTCGAATAAGCATGTTTCCACCAGAGAGAAGAAATTAAAATTCAAGGTAATTTCCCAAATTTGGAAATGTGTGGAATCTATCAAACTCACTATAGAGCATTGAAAACATGGTGTTCTTGTAAGAGAGTTTAGAAGCAAAAAATAAAGTGGAATAATAAAAAAAAATTTGGTAAATTGGTTTTATTTTACCTTACCCTAGTGTGCCATATGATAGGGATACACATCGTTGTTTCATTTTCATGTGCACCAGGTCGCTTCGTTAGATGCTTATATTTTTTTGTTAATAACGGATAATGGTGCGCCTTAATTTGGAAGAACCGGGGTGTTAGTAATGTGTGTGCATTGGGGTGTATGGACCTGATAGGCACTGATCTATGTGGAAATTGGTGACCACCGACTTATTCCACTAGCTCACAAAACAATTTTCCACCTTAGCAATTCTATACAATTTTTTCTGGTCCTGAACTTTTGGGGCCATTTTGAAGCCCTAAACAACACTTTTTGGCCTGGAAGCGGTCATTAGCTAGATGAACACTATGGACTAGGTTATTTGGAATTTGTATTGCTTAGTTAGACATTCATGAAAAGCTACTGATCTCCCCAAACGAAGATTATATGTAAAAGTAACGTCCCTAAGAGGTTGATGTATCAACCAACCACATTAGGGACCACAAATGTTTTGGCATTTCATCTTCTAGGGTTAGGGTTTTGTATTTTTATGGTTTTCTCATTGATGATTTATGTTCAAAGGCCTTTCTAGCCTCATTGTAATCATCTTCTTACGAATTCGCATAATTGTCACATCTCTTTTCAGAGAAAATATGCCACAAATCTGGTGAGTTCATTTCACTCTGTATTTGTTTATAGTCTCTCCATATTTCATTCTTTAATATAAATTGAGTATTATTGTATCTCCGTGTTCTATCATTTTTTTGTGTTTCATTTCATTCCCTCATAAATCTGGATCAATGTTGTCAGAGAAATTTTCTGCTTATTTGTTTCTATGTGCATGTCCCCAACAAGGTCAAGGTATAAGGAGTTGGGACTCTAACTACTTAAGCCTTTGAAATGCCATCCTCGTCAACCTTAAAGGCCTCCCATGGTGCAATAAAAGAGATATTAGGGAGAAAGAGATCCTATTTAGTTGTTGCTCGAGGAAGCCCCAATGTTATAGAGGGGTGAGATGATGGAGAATTTTTCCCAAATCCTTCGACTACTTCTAACAACAAAAGATGCATCTTTGTCAAGTGACCAATTTAGAGGTGTCACCCATTTCAAGGTACAAGTTAATTTTGATAATCCATATTTGAAGTTCAAATATATGCGAATGCTTTGGAAAGATGGTTAAATATGATAGAAGTTTATTTCTCTATCCACAATTTCTCCGATAGAGAAAATATCACCTTTGCGCTCCTTAAGGCTACCCCCCATGAAAAACATTGGTG
Organism: Picea glauca; assembly: GCA_000966675.3. NCBI lineage: Eukaryota > Viridiplantae > Streptophyta > Pinopsida > Pinales > Pinaceae > Picea > Picea glauca. The sequence continues at coordinate 195,615 of JZKD02S0778127.1, read as the reverse complement.
GGACACTTACTATGAGAGAAATTCCACAAAGGATCTTGGAATGTTTGAGAATGAACCCACTTGGTATTTTTTTATGGATGTTGTTAAGGAACAATATTACCCTGTTGGAAACTATGACGACCGATACACGATATGGACCACACTGTGTTGGGATAGGGACCAAACAATGTCAGATTTTAGTACAAATACCTTCCATACCTTGCGCACCAATATGGGCATAAAATAATCCAATCGACATATAGTTCTAAAATACCATGGGGTTCTACATAGGTACATTGAAACAGAAATGGATTTTTTGGACATCTCATCAATAGGAGTCACTTATCGATATTTTTTCAAAATCAAGCAAAAATTTAAGAAGAGGAATAAGAGGGAGTTTGTGTATGAAAATCCAAAACAATAAAAGTATGGTAAATGTGGCCCTAACTCACATAACAACCAACCTCAAGACAACCATTCCAAGACCCAGGAAAATAAGGGTAACAAGAAGATGAAGAAGGACGCTAAAAGTGATGCAAGTTTCACAAAATCCCCTGGCACAACACTGATGAATGTCATTCGAAAAAATCATTGGTGGTTGAGATCAAATAAAAATATTTGAACTCCAAATCGGACTTGGATTTGGAAGAAAATAAAAGGAAACAGATCATCAATGAAAAACCCACTACTACCATTGCGATCACAAGCATCCAACTAGAAGAATTAGAGGAGCTTGAGGAAGGGGAGCGTCTCTTCCATTAAAAAATGTGGGTTAAGTGGACCCCACTGCATTTCATTGTTGATAGTGGAATCCAAAAGAACCTAATATCAATAGAGGTCATCAAGTATTTGGAGTTGTTAATAACACCACACTCACATCCATACAACATCTGGTGGCTCCACCATGGACAATATATCCACGTCAACTAACAATGTCACCTATCCTACGACATTAAGCCCTTCAAGGATGAGGTATTGTGTGATTTTTCCCTAGTGGAATTTTGTGGTGTTATTTTAGAACAACCATATATGTGGAAATTTTGCATTGCTTATGAGTCTCAACCTCGTAGTGTTATTGTTACTCTAGGGGGTCATCTCTACAGGATACCATAGGTAGTTTCGACTACTTCCATTTCATTGATCTCAACAAAAGAGTGTCACAAATTAATTCCTCATAAAAAAATTTGTATCCTCTTCACAATACATCCAGAAGATGAATATAAGGTCATTACGACCACCACAACCTCGTCCCAATACCTTTCTATACAGTAGAAGTTGGTCAGCAAGATTGTAGAAGAGAACAAAGATGATTTTTTTGCACCTACGAGGGTGCCTCTACACTTCATAAAAGAGGAGGATTGATATCGGTGGACATCGATGGCCACCCACCTATTCCATTGGCTCACAACATAGTTTTCCATATTGGAAATTTTCTATGGTTTTTTTGGGTCCTTAACCTCTAGGGTCATTTTTGAGGCCCTAAACGACATTTTTTGGCCTGAAATCACGTAGTCGGTAGCGTAAGGCTATGTACTGGCCCATTCGAAATGGGTACTTCTCATATATACCTTTCCAACAAGCTAATGAGAGCCCCAAATGGAGATTGTGTGCAAAAGTAATGTCCTTGGGAAGTTGGTGTATCAACTAACCACATCAAGACCCACAAACCTTTTGGCATTTCATCTTCTAAGGTCAGAGTTTTGGATGTTTAGGGTTTTCTCATTGATTCTTTATGTTAAAATTTGTTTTTGGCCTCATTGTAATCATCTTCTTGCAAATGCATGTAGTCGTCACATCTCTTATAAGAGATAAGATACCACCACTCTAGCGAGTTCATTTTACTCTGTATTTTTTTACAGTGTCTGCATATTTCATTCTTTAATAGAAATTGAGTATTACTATATCTTTGTGTTCTATCCTATTTCTATGTTTCATTTTGTTCGTTCATAAATATGGATCAAACACACCACTATAACAAACTCTGCAAAAACCTCCAACTGCCTACCTTTGCTAACAACCTCCACTATAAATAAAGAAGGGATACTTTTTTCAAGTAGGTACCATAAAAACCTCTGCTACAAGGTGTTCTCTTTGTAGTGGGTGGAGGAAGTAGTTGAAGGATCCGAGAGTAGGGACGGAGTGGAAAGTAGCATTGATGCTCTGCAATAAGCATGAATGGACATCACGAAGGAGACTAGATCTACCAAGAAGTGAGCATCAAGAGATGGAGGTCAAAGAAATGAAAAATATAGAGGATGGTGACATAAATGTCTGGATAACAAAAATCAAGAAAAATTATTATTATTATCTACTTGAAAATTTAATATAATTGGTCATACCACTGTAACACTTGGTTAGGCATGTGTACCCCTAGTAAATTATAGATAATTTATAGACATAGACCTAGGTGATAGGGGGACAAACATGTCAGATTCTTGGATACCCTAGTTATAAAATTTGAAGGGGGTAGGTCCTAGGTAATTACCCCAAGTCAAGTTTAAAGGGGGGAGGGTTAGGTTAAACTTGACTTGGTGAAAGATTCAAAGTTGTTAGGTAAAAAATGGTGGTTCCAGGAACATGGTTCCCATGCATTACATGTAATGAAATAATTTAAATGGTTGGTGATATTCCATTGTAATGTGTCGATAGTTCAACAAGGAATTCTCACCTATCCAAGATCAAGAAGTTGGTCGACTTGACCAGGTTTTTTAAGAGGAAATAATAGATCTATTATTGTTTGATTTTTCCCATAAAAAATTTCTAAGATAAATCTCATGTGACTTGTATGTGCATAATGCTTGATTCTTGTAATTTTTATTTTCCTTTGACTTTTTATTCCCTAACATGCCTTAGGTATAGACTTGTAAATATTTGCATGCATAAATGCACAGTAAGTTAAGATTCGAATTTCCCTGGGAAGGGTAGCGATGTGGCCATCTTCACATTGCTTCATAATAGTCAAAGGCATCTCCGCAAAAATGACCCTCAGACATCTTCTTTGGATGCTTCTTTGAATAAATGAACAATTAAATCAATAGTCGATTTTAATTTTTTTATGTTTCAAAATAAGTGTTATTGTAGGATTAAAACTCACTACTCCTTTGTTAAATGCTTCTTTGAATAAATGAATAATTAAATCAATAATCGATTTTAATTTTTTTTTATGTTTCAAGATAAGTGTTATTGTAGGATTAAAACCCACTACTCCTTTGTTAAATCCTTCTTAGAAGTTTTGTTAAATCCATGTTAACAATACCTTGGATAATTGTATGAATGAAGAGTTATGACTATGCGGTAGTAAGATCTAAGGGATATGTATCGATGTAGCAGTCATTGTGTAAAGGAGGTGTACCTAACCTCTACACTATGTGCTTTGTGATAAAACAAAGAAAAGATGTAGAAGAAAAGAGATTTTTATACAAATGAATAAATAACTCATGTGGACTACGCCTAAAAGTAAGAAGAATACTCTTAATTGCTTGGCAAGGGACATGGCCCTATAATATGGTGGCATGGGTACGATGTGACAATTTAAATAATTCCATGTGTCATCCAAGTTGGTAGTAGTAACCCTAAAAGAGAATAATTTTATTGTTCTCTATTTTTGGAAGAAATAGTGATATTCATGGGGGAAAATTCCTAGTGATGGATGTGATATTCATGGGGGAAAATTTCTATTTATGGATGTGGAGATTTGGGAAACATATTCTTGGGGAAGTCTGTTAGATTTCCTAGATAAAAGAAATATTGGGACAAAGTTGGATGAATATGGGGTTAGTAGAGGTGGCATTCAGAAGCTAGAAAGTTCGGAAAGTTGAGGACATAATGACAAAAAAACTAAGAACACAAAAGAATAAATTTATTCCTAGACTAAAAGGGTGAAAAGGATTTTAAGCCTATGCATAGGTAATGAAGATTGTCTTTTAGATAAAATTGTGATCTACAAAACAACTTATTGAAGTTACAAAAAAATAACCAATATAAAAATATACCATTATATTAATTACTAAGCATCAAACAATGGTAATTTTTTAGTTATTTTCCCAAAATGGGTTTTTATGGGAAAATATTCATGTTATTATTTTTTTATGATTGTATTTTACAATATTGTTTTCTTTTCTGTATTCAATTATTGTCTATAAGTATTAAACAACTGGAAACAATTTTGATTTAACAAAATTATTTAAAGCTTATGCTAGTGAATCAACTCACACATATGTTGAGTGATTATAGATCATATTGATATCACAACCCAAGTTTGAAAACACTTGGTGAAGATCTTGTACGGTAAGCATTTTCAATGGATACAAAAAGGGTGGAGAACCATTGTTCCAAGGTCTTGGAATAAGAAGACAACAAAAAATGATGGGAACTTTTAATGAGGAATAATGCAAGGAAGGAATTGAAGTCAAGTATACTAAACTAGAGTAAAGAATTGTTGTAGTAACTGATATGTGACACAATTAATGGAAATGAAATAAAAATAGATATATACAACAAGGATTAATGAACAACATGGTGATTCGGGTAATCATGAATCTCTTCTTTTGAATTCAAATAATCCATTCAAAGTTGAATTAAAAATTGATATACCAAATTATGATGGTCAATTTAATGTTGGGAAACACATTAGTTTGTTGAAACAACTAGAGATCTATTTCAACATTTATTAGATAAAATAAACCTAAAGGATTTATTTTGTCTAGTTAAGATCACTACAAGGAAAACAACACCTAGTAGATGTTTTTGCAAAACCTCCATAAAATATTTATCCTTTCTCCAGTTATAGTAGAGGTTTCTAGCAGAAGCAGGCAGCCAAAAGTTATATTATATGTTCTTTATTCAATACACTTAATCCATATAGCTGACACCACTGCACTAACTTAATAAGTACACTGGGTTTAAAAATAATAAAAAATAAACCCTCTGGCATGCATGATGTATCTATATGCACAATCGTGTGCAATAGTGTTTTTCCTATATATATATATATATATATATATATATATATATATATATATATATATATATAATGCACTAATGTAGTTTAAATATTATGAATTAAAATATTTATCTATAAAAAAATGATTAAAAAATATTCACTTGTTCATTTTGTAGACTCGCAATTGTAACACCAATGAACTAACATGATAATCACTCAATGTTCATATAAGACACATGAGTCAACATTGCATGGTAAGAACCTATATAGTAAAATATAATTTCTTTTTGGAGCTAGAGAATATTTTTCTCTTTTTTATTTAGTAATAGGTTGCCACATAACAATGGTCAAAGCAATTTTAAAAATGAAAAATGTGTTCAAAATCTAAGAGTTGAGTCCAATATCTAAAGAATAAATTATGATAAGCACATATCATGGTCTAAATAAAAAATACATAATCATTGGTTTATAAGAAATACCAATAAATACCAATATCTTTTAAGTTTGAAGAACTCCAATATACCAAAGGAGATTAAGAAATGTGACCCATATTGAGAGTGTTTTTTGAGATTCTATATACAAGGAAAAGTATGGAAATCATAGTTTTATAAATAAACAAATAGCATCCATAATCTAGGGCCTTTTGTTGGCAACTTGATTTTTGTTTGAGTAAAAATTAAAATTCATATTAGAAGACCATTGTACATGTGGATGAGTTTATATAAATCCTTTTATAAAATTCTCCAAGTCCCCGAAATCTATCTATGGAACTTATTCAAGAAAGACGATAGACTTTTGAACATGTAAATCATACCATAAATGAGAAAATGTTTCTCCTCATTAATGAACCATGTTAAATTATAATTTGAGAGTTACGACATGGAAAATGTCTCTCCACATCATGGAGCTAACATCAAAGAACTAATTCATTTGCATGCCATACACAAATAGAAAACCTCAACATAAGGATTCCTTGAAATTCAAAATATAAATCACATTTCTAGTGAAAGATCGACGCACACCCACCAACATGCATTCCAATGCTTCTAATTAATAAAACTACCAATATGAGAGCCAAAAAATATTAGTGATTGAAGCAATGTAGGTAATCACCATTCCAAACATTTGATTTAGATGTTTTCAAATAAAATAAATTCCACAACAATACCTAGAATGAAACATAAATGCATTGGGTAAATTGGAACTTAGGATCAAATTTTGTGTATCTTACATTTCATGTCTTTCATGCAAATACCATTTTTAAGGGTTACTAATTTTCAAAACATAGATGGTTTTCGAAGGGATATAGAGAAAAATTCACTTTGAATGCGAAGGAAAATGATTTTATATATTTTCTATATGTCTCGATCGTTAAAAAAGGAGATGGCTCATTGTCCCACATAGTATAACAAAATAGAACACATACATATACATATTTTCATGCCAATTCCCATCACAATCCAACTCAAAAACATGGGTCAAAATAAGACACATACATATACATATTTCCATGCCAATTCTCATCACAATCCAACTCAAAAACATGGGTTCATGAGCACTCTCACAAATTGAGCATTTAAGGTTTCTGATTAAGAGCATTTTGGTAAATAAATGTTACATCTCTCATTAAAATATTCATGTACAATAATTACCATGATAACTAGATAAATAAATCTATCCAAAAAGTAGAGTGTAATAATTATACTATAATCCCGATAACCATTTTTCCATGTGTCAATGGATTAATGATTAAAATTGAAAGGATATTAAGAAAGAGAAAACATATGTTTCTTTTTCCCCTCCCAACTAGCTATGAGGGATGTTGTGGATACATCAATAGATGCGGTTTATCCCAAGTAAAAAAAAATGGGTTATGCTTTATCTTTTGGCCATGTAGCAAGATATACGTTTGTGAAATCAATCATTCTCTTTAGACTATTATAAATGAGAATTGTGTAGATGCCACTCTAAACTATTTCAAAAGTATAGCATTCAAAGAGAACTTGGCTAAAACAATGTAGTGGATTTGTATGGAAAATGTAAAAATCATGGATAACATTAATCATTTCACCGAGTGTCATATAAGATAAGTTGTAAAAGTGTAAAACCTTGGCAAGCACGATGATTGGAAACTCAACAATACCCAAAACCTTGTCATTCAAAGTTTTAAAGAAAATTAAATGTTCCTTTGGTTACATTAATTTATTTATCCTCCTATTTTCCAAGATAAGAAGACACACTTGGAACATTAATTCTTTACACCATATTTATATTTTTTTTTGTTGGCTTATTCTATATGCTCTCGACCACCATTTCATTTTGGGAAGTTATTGGTCCCTAGAGATGGGCTTTGCATGAAAATCCCTAAACGTTGGATATACAAAACATGATTATAAGTTCCAATTTCCCTAAATTTACTCTTATGAAAATAATGAGTAAAACAAATAGTACATGTGCAATTGGATTAGTGATTATTGTAATACTACCAACAAAGGCTTCAAATAAAGAATAAATCATTCTTCTACCTCATGACATTTGACATTATTTTTAAAGAGGTTCATTGAAATTTTACATTAATTTAAAACTTTAATGTATTACTTATATTTTTGCAATTTCATGGAAGCAAATTTCATAACAATAATTTATTTATTTTTGTTGTATTTATTTTATTTTCCTCAAAGTTTTAAAGGGTGCAAAGTTTGGGAACTAAACACTTAATCCATTCCCATATTATTGTCATATATTTCATGATTGATTATATCTTTGTCCACCCTCCTTACAGGAAAAAGTATCATTTCATTTGGTTATTTACACTATCATATAGTATCATTAACTTGTTGATTAGTTCAAGTTGGTGTGGTTAAGAGGATAAGGTGTAGTCCTCTGCATCTAGGTTTAAATATCATTTATGACATGTCTACCTAATTTTCACTAATTAGTGATAGAAAGGTATTCACTTTCTCACTCTTTCTTAAGTTCTTGAGGGTGTGATAAGATGTTTCAAATATTTCATATACCCAAGAGTTAGCTCAATCATTTGAAGCACCTGCCAAAAGAATCTTTTAATGGGGAGGCTATGTGCCACAACTTGAAATCTGTTAAATTCCCTTGAGGTCACTATTTGTTATTGTGGCTAGTGGTTGAGACTTCCCCCATCCAGATATTCCAAAGAATCGGGAGGATCCTATAAATTTTGATGGACAATACATTTGAAATCTCATGCTTGAGACTCAAATTCTGAAAAATCACTAATGCAATGCCCCGAAATAGTTCTTGTTGGAGAAATTAATAGTAATATCCCAAATTAAATAAGCTTAAAAATGTATGAAATAAGAGAGATGAAACAACCTCAACAACATTTCAATGAATAAACTACATCTACTTTTTACAGGAAGAGATTTTTCTCCTCTAGACCTAAAATGTCACGGGGAATGTATGGAAGAATATTGAGAGAGTTGAGAAGAAAGGAATATGAAAGAGAAATTCAAGACGATCGATTCAAAAATATTTGGAAAGGAAAAAACTTGGTTCCGGGAAAAATACCCCTATAACAAACTCTCTAGCAACCCACTGCCAACCTCTTGAATCTTTCCCCTTTTTTCTTTTGTAATATCTTCTTCATCTTCTTGAGACTACTTTTCGGTTAGGGTTTATCCATTTTGGTGGAATGAAATAATACATTTAGTAAATATTATCTTTGTTATTTGTTCCATCATATGGGACCCACCTTAGAAGTTTATAAATTTCTTTAAATAAATGATTTTCCAAAAATAACTTGTTTCCAAGCCCAAAATAGTCCTGATTGAAATTTATTTTTTACGGTCTTATAATTGATATTTAATCTATTCAAACCACTTCCAATGTGTTCTACATGTATTTACCTTTCCGATGATATCTCATATTCTCAAATCGGATGTCAGGATCAAACATTATGAGCTCTAGGAGATAGAGACTTAGCCACCATTGATCTATCCTTGTGAGATCTGGGCCTTTGATTTGGAAATTTGAATTTGTTTATCCTGCATGCATTGTGGGAGGGTTCTCATGGCATCTTTATTAAAAAAATCATTTCCATGTTATTTGTGAATGAACTAGAGAGATCCATAGAATTCCACGCAGCTTGTGCACAAAGTATCTTTTGACCACAACATCATCACCGAATCATCATGTCAAGTCACTGTTGGCATTGCATGTAGTTGTAAGACTCTATTTTCAAGTTATATTTGGACCAAAAAAACCCTTCAGACAATGGCCCTTTCACCATCACCTACATGTGCATATGAAGTCTCACCCGAGGTATCTATTGGGACTGCAAGAACCAGGTTTCTATAGTGTTAAGGGAATGGGAGGTTATGTTCCTATTCATTCTGACTTGACTAGTTATGTGTGGGATATTCTTCAAAGTTTCTTCTTCGGTTACTTAGAGAATATCAGATTCATATTACCATTTTGTTCCCGATTATAACATAAATTCATTACTATAACATCCAAACCCTTGCACCATGATTGCACATAAAGTAAATCAAATCTAGCATGCATTCAAATAGATTCCATAAGCAAACACATAAAAAACATAGAACGTAGTATTTAACGTGGTTCACCCAACTCTGGGATATGTCCACAATGATTGGCTTATTTATTATGATTTTTTTTAATAGATTCATACTTGTGCACTGCACTTACAAAGATATCTCACGATTATATTGTCTTTCTACTAGCCTAGTCGCTCTATAGTAAAATCCTTTCTCTCTTAGCATCCTCTCTTTTACATTCAGGAACTTAGAAACCCGACAGATAGAATTTTACACATAGAATAAAAAAACCATAGAACCTGAGAAACCCTATTCTCCCAACCTGTTACATATTTATACATAAGAATTAGTGACTAAAACCATATTATGATCATCCCAAAACCCTATTACAATGCATAATTTATTCAGTTAATTGGTTGTTCAACTATTTTCCCCTTCTTTTTTGTCTACATGTTGCTTTTTGTTGTTCTTCTATTTCTGGAACGTCGGGTTGTCATTGTTCTATCTTTCTTCCCTTTCTCCCACAATATTTTCTTCTTTATTCCTTTGTCTATTTTATTCTTCTGTCTATGTGTTGTCTTCCTTCTGTTCATTTTCATCCTATATGCACCTCAACTGCATGCTCCTATCCTTCTTTCTTCTTCTGATCACTTTTCCTATACTTAGTATTTTTAATAAAACTGTATCCAAAATTGTTTGTCCAACAAGCCCCCAACACTCACCTATGGCTCCTCCCGAGCCACTCAGGCATGTTTCCTACTCTTCCATGCCGCAATGAAATTGTGAGAGGTTTCCTTTGCTACCTCCAGTTCTTTGATGATCGTGACCTATGTTTCTGCAATCTCCTTTGCCCCCTATGCAGTGAAGGTTGTTAGTTTTTCCTTTGCTTCATATGTTTCCTGTGTGACCTTTCCCTCCACAATGGATAATTCTTCTATGACTCTCACTACTTCTTCCTGAAATGGTACCAATCATTATTGAAGGATATTTTGTTGATCCCTTGTATTGTCTACCTCCAAGTATGACTTCCTTTGAGCCAAAATGGTTGTAATACATTCCTTTGGTGGGATAGTAGTTATCTTCTTTAAATCTTGTTGTGCAATTTCTTGTGCTTCTCTTAATCGATCTTCCACAATCTTCATCTCGGGGTCCTCTACTAACTCTTTCCATACACGTACACTCTCCTCACAGAGTTTTGCGCATTCTTCTTCTAATTTCTTGATATTGGTGACTGTTTTTGTCGCCATTATCTCGCTACCTTCTTGTACTTCAGGCGACATTCATAGCATGCTTCACAATTGTAATTCCTCAATATGTGCACATAATCCATTAATGACTTCACCGATATTTAAAATCCATGATCAATGAAGAAATGCCTTTCTCTAAAAGAAGTTAGAATTTGTTTAAAGACACTTTTTTTTAAAGTGTCGCATGTTGCACCACTATAACAACAACATTGTCTCATGTTGCTAGTTCATAGGGCGTGACATTGTTTGAAAGGAAGGAAAAGGGAGAAATTTGTGAAGTTTCTAGAAGAGAAGCTTCATATATGATGTGTCCTCTAATCAGTTTGGATCTCACCCATACTCTTGATCTAGTGTGTAACATCCCAACCATCATGGCAGGACCATGGTGCGCTAAAATATTTCTCTTTGTCAGCTCTGATACCATTTTAGTAACATACCTAGCCTCCATCTAGGCAATAATACATGAAAAATACGCATAACATGAAAATTATGCTAATTAAAGTCATTGTTTTTCTCTTATTCATTTTCCCATAGCCTGCAACTACAATTTATAACATATTTAGCTATGATAATAACCATAAAACTTATGCATCTGAAGCATGTTAATAATCAACATGAGATTCAACTAAATCGTTCATTACAACAACATATAAGTCATTCTCATTCACACAGAGTTCATGCACAAAAATAACACATTTGAATAACTCAGTACGAGATAAAACACTTATCTTAAACAAGAATCATGGAACCAACAGCTTGGGACGGATATTCCACCCAACCGTAGACTGATTTTTTGAAATATCAATAGACAGTCACCCCCAAGCTGAGGATAAACAATATTACCAACTTAATTAGAACTGCGACCTCAAAACAAGAAATTTATCCCTTAAAACCCATATTTTTGCATAAAAAGCCACAAAATTGACCCTCAAATCAAAAAGTGCTACTACCAGTAGCACCCTTTTTTTTAGGTTAAAATTACAACTTTTTTTTCAAGCATGGCCTAAAACATGTTTATAGTTGCTTAGAAAAACCTTAAAATAAACACTTAAATCAAAGAATGGTGCTACCAACAAAAAATGTTTTTTTTTTTTTTTTTTTTTTTTTTTTCTGAATGTTAAAATTATACCTCATTTGAAACCTTATCCTAGTGAAGAAATTACCATTGCAACCAAAACCTAAAAATTAACACATTTTTGAAAGTGGTGTAAAACATTATCACTGCTATAAACCAAATCATAAAATCAACCCTTAAATATTCACTTTTTTAAGGTTATTTTATCTCTCCAACCACAAGATAATACATAATGGCATGAAAATATCACCATTTCATATGTCAACATTCAACATAACTTCAAAATATTTTTTTAATTTTAAATAAACAAGTCTATACAAATTACATTTAATGAAACATAAATTATTTTGTTACATTGTCCATATTCAAAACATAAGAGCTAAGAAATTTTGTTATATATTCTCCATAATCAAAACATATAGTTCATAAAACATTGAAATGATTCATAACTTCATGTAAGATCATATGTAACTGAGAAAACTCATTTGTAGTTACCATACAAACATCACATTGATAAAAAATACATAAAATGTTTCATACACTTAATCAAATTAATCCATGGATTCTGACACACCATCAGAGTCTACATTGTCATCATATGAATGACTGCATGAAGATATAGATGATCCATATTCTTCTTTATTATCAATGAGTGCACCATCTGAGTTTGCATGTATTCCCAACATTTCATATGTCAAAAGCCTCTTTGATCTACAACTAGGTTCAACATAATCCCATCTTGCAGTTATTTCTTGTGGCAGTAACCTCTTGATAATATCTATGGTCCTGCAGCGAAGAGTTCCTCTCTTTGTCAAATTGAATTCATAGACAAGTATGTCAACATCCTCTAATTTTAAAAGGTTGGTGTGACGACAAGTTATATTTTGACCCTTTATTTTTCTCTTTATTTTGTTTTGTTTCTCAACCACCATCTCTTGCTTGTACACACAATACCTTCACCATACCTTTCTCCTACTGAAACAATACCTTCACCATCCATGTCAGTACCTTCAAAATCCTCACTTGGAGGAAAATTTTCATCATCCTCATCAGTCCCTTGAAAATACTCACTTGGAGGAAAATATTCACTATCCTCATCAGTCCCTTCAAAAAACTCACTTGGAGGAAAATCTTCATCATGCTCATTAGTCCCTTCAAAATCCTCACTTGGAGGAATATCTTCTTCCTCCTCATCTATACCTTCAAAATCATCACTTGGACAAAAATCTCCATTATCCTTATTAGTGCTTTGTAAATCCTCAATAGGAGGAAAATTTGGATCATCCTCATTAGTAACTTCAAAATCCTCACTTGGAGGAAAATATTCATCATCCTCTCTACTACCTTGATAATCCTCACTCGAAAGGAAATTTTCATTATCCTCATCATTACCTGCAAAATCCTCATTTGGAGGAAATCTTCATCATTCTCTTTACTCCCTTGAAAATCCTCACCGGGAGGAAAATCTTCATCATCTTCTTTACTTCCTTGAAAATCCTCACTTGGAGGAAACTCTTCATCATCCCCATTGGTACCTTCAAAATCCTCACTTGGAGGAAAATATTAATCATCATCAATAGTACCCTGGAAATACTCACTTGGAGGAAACCCTTCATCGTCCTTTTCACCATATTCCTCCCCTTCATCATTGGTTCCTTCAAAGTCTTCATAATTAGGACTTTCCCGAACAATATGCTCATTATCATTTCTTGCACTATGATCAAACTTCTCACTAGCTAAAACATATGACTCCTCATTTACATTTGAAGTATTCCCACCACATTTGTCAGTCTCAGAAGAGAAGGCACGTAAACAAGATGTTGATGCTCTAGAAATAAAATCCTCTCTATCTAATGAAGCCATCACTACTGACTACAAACATAGAATGGTGCAAATGCCCACCCTCCCAATGACATTCTTATAGCTTGTGGAATGAACATTTCCCTCCAAAATTTTCCATTCAAATTTTCCCCAAAATTTTCCCTCCCAATTTTCCCCAAATTGTTTTCCATAAAGCTTCCTCTTTAATGATGATGATGATTAACATCCACTAAGACTGAATTGGTCTATCATACGTTAAGAGGGTAAGTGATTACGTGTGATTCTTTAGAATTTTGTTTCTATGCTCAAAAATCATTAAGAGAAGCTTTCCAAGATCACCATACTTTTGTTGAGTTAAGAGGTTATGAAGGTTGGTAGTGTGAAAAATATTTTTAAAATGAGATATAATATGGATAATCTAAGAGAAAGTGCTTTTCATATTCAACCTTCTTAGTGTCACAAAGGTGACACACTCTTTCATCCCATGGAGTTTTAGGAAATTTTACCTTCAATATTAAATAAATATTACTCTAGTAATTCATCATAAATTAATTAATTACATTATGTAGAGATGGTTTATATATATATATATATATATATATAATCTTCTTCTATTTTATTTATCCCATATGCACTAAACAAATTAACAAGTGGTATAGTAGTTGGTATATATACACGCTCTTGTTTTCTTTTTTTACATCGCATAAACTATTGAGCAAAGTTTGTTAAATATTTTGGAGCAATCAAACAACATTTGTTAAATACTTTGAAGCAAGCTACAAGGGATAAACATCAATGACATTCAACAAGGATAGACTACACATTTCAAAGGTTGGTTTATATATATATATATATATATATATATATATATATATATATATATATATAATACAAATTAAGATTTTTATCTATGCAAAACATTGAAAACCTTAAATTTCATGTGATTTTTTATATTTTTTTGGAAATAGATCATGAATTTTCAATTTTAATATATTTTGCAAAGAAATTTTAGCAAAATTTATCACATTTTAAGCCTAAAAAATGACAAACCCCCCTAAATTTACTATACTTCAAACATAATTTTTTTTTTTTTTTTTTTTAAATTACCATTTTACCACTTTTAAAAGTTTCTTTTTATTTTAATTGTTTTTTTTTTGGTCACTAGGACGATGCAAGGCATCACCCCCGTCACCTTGGGACAAAGTACGTGATCAGACTTGGAAACGAAAGTGTCGAGGACATAGTTGTACAACAAACCAAAACCTACAAAACCCCCCAAAAAAACCAAAAAACAAAAAAACACACATATACAAACAAAATTGAAAAAGCAAAATTTAATTGATAATAACCATGTATAAAAAATTTATAGAGGAGCACTCCCAGTAAGTATTTCTATAGAGGGTCCCTGAGGTGTAGGAAAATTGGTGATGGAGTGTGTTGTTAAGCCACTCTGTGTTGAAAAGTCACCGGTTCGAAACCTGCGGGGACAAAAAATCCAACCATGTTAAGGGTTGGTGTGGCTCAGGCCGGGTGCGATCCCCAGGTGATTTTGATGGCTTATATGCCCTTGAGTCATGGTTTCTCAAGCCAAAGTTTAATCCCATTTCCAAGAAGGTTCGGACTAATTAGCAAACAAAAAAAAAGTATTTCTACAGAGGAATTTGTATCTTTCCTCTGAAACTCTAGCGAAACCCTAGTGGGACTCTGCATGATCCACTCCTCCTGTAGTCGAAACGGTTGCACGATAAGCGTCAAAGGGATCTGATACGCCGCAAATGATAGTGCGGGATAAGCCCAGTGGGGGAGGGAACCCCTCATACAGGAATGTGAAATCAAACGACAGAGCTAGACTACATGCCAAGAGGCTTGCTTTTGAGCCACCACCACACCTGAGAGAAAAACTCCTAGCTAAAGAGCAGGGATTCATCAAAGCAATGGATGTGGAGCCAATAATGTCTCATCCAAAGGAATCTTGAGGATGGGAACAAGGAAAATGCATTCCCCAATCTGATAAGCCTCCAATATATCTCATAATCTCAATTAGGGTTGGGGAACACACTCAGTTCATGCGGGAGAGCACCTTCATTGGCAAGTTCCTAGGTCTCTGGCCTTCAGAACAAAACCTCTTGAGATGGATCAAGGACTGATGGAACCCCAAGGGAGATTATGAAGTATAGATCTACTCCAAGGGGTTTTTCACGATCATCCTTTACAATCTGGAAGACAAGGACAACACTTTTGATAATGGGCCATACTTTTACAACTCAGATGGGATATTTCTTTGATTTTGGATGGAGTGCTTCAGCCCAGAGAAATAAGATCTCATAATGGCTCCATTTTGGATAAGGATATACTCCCTTCTGCAGTAATTATGGATGGAGGAAATCCTAATGGTTATAAGAAATGTTGTGGGACGATATGTTAAATCCTCGAAAGCCACAAAGCAAAGGAAATACACTTCCTACACTCAGATTTATGTCTACATGGACATTTCAAAAGATTTACCAAGCTCAGTAACCCTAGAATATGAAGATGAAGAATGGAATCAAACAATGGACTATTAGCATATTCCCTTTCGTTGCAGGAAGTGTCACGAGCATGGACACCTCTTTCGATATTGTCTTTTAAATGCCCAGATCCCTAAATATGGAGAGGGGAAGAAAAAGGATGGCTTCATCACAGTCACTAGCAGGAAGCAACACCCACCTAGAAAGAAGAATCAAGACAATACTCCGAAAATACCCACTAAAAAATCCTATGACATTCTTAATCAACTTCCTGGAGAAGAGGAGGTAGGATATCCACACAAAAAAGACATCCAGGAAAAGTAAAAGGGAAAAGGCGACCACCAAGACACAAGCCCTGTTAGTAGGGCATTTAGGGAAAATCTAAAAGAAGGTGGGGACACTCTCATGCAAATTTATGAGAAAGATATGGTGGACATAGATCTTGAAAAAATTGAGGTATCATTTAACCGAAAGGATCTGCACACCATCCGAGTGAAACAACTCAAAAAGGTTTGCAAAGTATTCATTGAATCCACCGTGGGATCTACCTTGTGACTAGGGATATCCTTAGACCCACCCACTGAGCCAAAACAAACCTCCCAGCAAAGTAAAAGATGGGGATGCAAATCAACCCAATGAATCATCAAGGAAGTAGGTAACTTCATGCTCAACCCGGGCCAGATCCAAAGGTTCACAGAGGGATACCTCCATCCACCTCCCAACTCATCATGATGAAGATCATAACATGGAATATTAGAGGGCTCAATGGAAGATCTAAAAAGAGGACTCTTCGAGACTGTATACGTGTTGAGAATCCAGACATTCTCCTTTTGCAAGAGACAAAATTTGTTGGTGAAGAAGTGATAGATATCTTTCGGCATTGTTGGAGAGGATGAGACTCCCTTCACACAGACTCTAAAGGAGAAGCAAGTAGTTTGGTGAACTTGTGGAATCTAACAATAGTCATCATAGATATACCCTTTTCCACAGTGGGTACGATTACGTCTCACTTTAAATTCATAGGATCTGCCAAAGAAGGTGAGATCACAAATGCATACGGGCCTCAGAGTACAAAGGAAAAAGAGGTATTCTTGAAGCGAATAAACACCATCAAATCATTGTTCATCTTGCCCAACTAGTTTATATGAGGCAACTTCAACTTCAACTTCAATTTCAATGTTGGAGGAAACAATAGGAGGCACCAAGAGGCTTGATCAAGACAGTGGTAAGTTTTGGGCCCTCATAGACCAACTGGATTTAGTAGATATAGAAACTAGGAATGGAATTTTCACCTACTCCAATCGCAGATCTGGACATCGTCATGTAGATTGCCAAATAGACTGCTTCCTCATTTCATCATCCCTGTTGTTGGAGGATCCCACCATTGAGGCCAATATCCTTTCGAAAACAGGCTCGGACCACTGGCTCGTTTTGGTCTATCTTGATGTCAGGGCGATGCCCAAATTTAAGCCCTTGAGATTTGAGAAATTATGGCTCTACCACCTAGACTTCCAATAGCTTTCAGAATCCTGGTGGAAGCAAGAAGAAATAGACCATGGTAGCTTCATATACAAATTCTAGCAGTGGCTCAAAAACTTTAAGTCACAACCAAAGTGTTGGAATAGGAATGTTTTTGGGAACATCTTGCAAAGAATGACATAAATCGAGTAGCATCTTGAAACCTTGAAAAAGACCTTCATAATGGGGGACAGAATGAAATCCTTAATGAAAGAAGAGGAGGAGCTCAAAGTAGAATTGGAAGAGAGAAAGGAGCAGGAGGAAATACTTTGGAGACAAAAATACAGGGTACAATGGCTCAAAGAAGGAGAAAATAACACCAAATTATTTCATCGATCCATGGTGCACCGAAGATACATCAATAGAATAACCTAGTTGGAGGATGCTCAAGGTAATCCCATCAAGGACCATAACAAAATAGCAAAAGAAATGATCAGCTACTACAAAGACCTCCTAACAGATCCCATCGATAAAAAAATTCCAGTGATCCACAAAATCACCAAGAACATACTCTCCCTAATCAATCAGGAACAAAATGAATCTGCGACGCAACCCATCACTCGAGAGGAGGTGGATCAAGCAGTTAAGGAAATTCCCCTAGGTAAATCTCTTGGTCTAGACGGCTTCATGATAGACTTCTTCCACTACTATTGGCCAATTATCAGATAAGAACTCTGGCAGGTAGTGGAGGAATCTAGAAACTCGGGACAAGTCCTCTCAGCCTTAAATGCCACCTTCCTCACATTCATCCCGAAGGAGGAAAGGGTCACACATCCCAAACAATATAGATTGATAAAACTCTATAACGTCATCTACAAAATTATCGCTAAGGTCATTGCCATGCATATCAAATCAATTTTTCCTTTCATTATCTCCAAAGAGCAGGCGGGCTACATGGAAGGCAGGGAAATCATGGACAACGTTATCCTAGCTCACAAGGTCATCCACTCGCTGAAAACAACCAAGACTCTAGGTATTCTCATCAAACTCGACCTATATAAATATTTTGACATAATTAGTTGGAAATACATGTGCTCCCTCCTCGAAGACTTTGGATTTGATAGTCACTGGGTAGCCTAAATCATGAGACTCACTTCCTCAACTTATTTATCTATCCTTGTTAATGGTGTTCCTTCCCAACCCTTCTCTCCCACCAGAGGCTTTCGACAAGGGGACCCCCTCTCCCCATTTCACTTTGTCATAATGGAAGAGGGACTAGGATGGTACCTCAAGGCCTCTATGGTGGAAGGATCCCTTAAAGGTATACCCCTACACAATATTCAACCAACCCCCTCTCACAACTAGTTTGTCGATGAAACTCTTATATTGAACACTCCAACTTCCCAGGAAGCCAATAAGATCAATTCCATCCTCACAGATTTTTCTAACGCTTCAAGAATGGCCTTAAACCTTGAAAAATCATAGCTCTACTTCTTCAATACCCCAGTGGCTATCCAAATTAATATCTCTCATCAATTGGGCATCCCCAAGAGCTCCCTTTTGTCCAATTATCTAGGCATACCACTCATAGGGGCGGCTACTTGTAATATCTCTTGGGACAACCTACTACTCTCCATCTCCAACAAAATCAACAATTGGAACTTCATATCTCTTAATCTTGCAGCTAGGTTGGGGCTTTTAAAATTTGTTCTTCAAGCCTTGCCAACCTACCTCTTTACTTCCCTAACATCTCCCCAATCTGTCATCGGGTCCATTAGGAACATCCAACATTTCTTCGTGTGGCATGGGCATCACCCAAACAAGAAATGGGCTTTAGTAGGTAGTGGAAAAATCTACAATCCTAAAGCCTTAAGGGGTCTAGGGCTTCAGGATCCAAGAAAATTAAATCAAGTCATGGGGACAAAACTGTGGTGGCGTTGGCTCAAGAACCCCACAGGACTCTGGGAAAAAATATGGAAAAGGAAATATGCTCCCACCGCCAGAGAAGAGAAGATAATCATATTCAATGATCAGATTTAGAGATTCAATATCTGGAACATGGCTTGGAACAATAGAATTCTCATTCAGAAGCATGCTTTCTTGGATATCCTAAATGGTGAACACTCCATATTCTAGCTATACACCTTCAAACGGATCTGGATATACGGGCCTAGAAAGCTTGTGCAAATAAACATAAAATTTACATCAGGGAAGGCCCATATATACTCATATGGGGGAACTCCACAGTAGGCAACTTCTTAGTCAAAGAATATTACTAATTACAGGGGAACTACCAAGAGAAACCAAAGGAACGTAGCTGGGGCAATATTTGGAACCCAAAATTCTGGCCAAAGATGTCCATATTCTTATGGCTTACCGTCCAAAATCGAATTCTCACTTGGGACAATATTTGGAAATTAGGTTTCATAGGCCCCTCAATCTGCTCCCTCTGTCAACAACAGGAAGAAACAATGGAGCATCCTTTCAAACATTGAAACTAAAGTGACATAATTTGGGATATGGGGACACAAATAATGCGTCGCTCCAACAGAAATCAGGCCAATATCATAAGCACAATGGAAAAATGGGACTCGATGTCCTATCAAAACCCAATATTGGATCACATTTGGAAGCTTCTACCTCGCTTCACCATGTGGAAAATTTAGAAGGAGAGAAAAAAAAGGATTTTTCGCTCGACTACCTCCCCCCTTAGCTCAACATGGTAAATAATTATGAACTTGATTCGGGAAACGATTAAGAGTGGGAAATGGTCCCAAGAGGACCTAAAATGTAACCCAAGAAAAAGTCACATCCTTCAGACCTGGCAACTCAATCTTACTAGTGAAAGACAAAATAAAGGGGTCACCAAAAAACATAGTACCCCAAGAACGTGATCCCCCCCCCCACGAGTTTCATTAAATTGAACTTTGATGGTGCATTAAAAAGGAATCCAGGTCTGACAGGCTTTGGGGAGGCCCTCTGAAATGCAGAAGGGAAAATTCTCTATTATGCAACAGGTTATCTTGGATTCAGTACAAATAATGTTCTTGAGATCTGGAGCCTTCTCAGAGGAATCAAGTTAGCAATGGACCATGAATTAAATAAGATCATAGTGGAGTGGGATTCCCATATCATCATCCAGCTCATAACCAAAATTATTCATGGGTCACACCCCCTGGCGGTCTCTCCCAGCTGGAGACTCTCAGGACTGCTGGAAGAGTTTAGATTCCTCTTATAGCCTAATACCACCCTCATCCCCTCACATGTAAAAAGAAAGGAAAAAAAAGTAGTTGATTGTCTGGAAAATGAAGGTGTGGCTTCCATGGTGGAGCTGATTCAATGGAACGCGCAAACCTCTCCTCGATCTAAGATTTCAGAAGGATGCTTGGAATTGGCCAGGAAATATTATCAAATCCTGGATGGGGTGCCATGTTGCCACGGGAGGCCAGGTAGCCTGCCCCAAACCCAAGCCATTAATATGGAAGTTCGACACCCTTCACCTCACTATTAAATGGAGGGAGGCCATTACTTCTCGACGAGAAGAGGAGGGCAACTCCCTCATGGGAGAATAATGGTGGCCACAAGGTATAATTACAGTGGGAAGCTTGGTACAGAGGTCATGTCAGGCCTCACCATTATCCTCTCTCTCGAACGAGGTTGGCTCCATCTCACCTTTGCGCTCCATCAACCCGTCCACTTTAAGAACTGGATCTGCATCCAGTCGACTCTTATTGCTTTCGCCCTACGCTTTAGAAACCTTTATGACCCCGCCATGCCAAGGGAAAGAGGCAGGTCATGGCGCGGCCTAGCTTGGTATAGTTTTGCTGCTAGAAAACGGAGCATGTAGATATTGGAGTGGACCCTGTCCATTTCCTAGACTCAGTGATGGGAGAAGCCTAGAACGTCGCCAATGGCATACATTGAGGAGGATATTCCAGAGAAACCTATCCAGGTTCCTCCGGAATCCCTCCTCTTCATAGTGTCGGATAATTGACAACCCACCAGCCATATCCTAGCAAGCACAAGTGCTTCATCCTTTATCCAACAAGCACAAGAATACAGGGAAGATGCCACCTGCATAATTGAGGAGGAATTCCTCCATTTGGACTCTATGGAAAAAATTTAGACCAAGGACTCTACAGCGGAGGAGCTCAAGACGATGGAGGCTATGGAAGCGGCTCCAGTGGAATCAGGAGAGGCGGCGGTGGTCTTAGACATGTAGTTGGAGGGCGCCCTAGTATTGGCGCCTCCAACACTCTTGACGCTCCATGATTTCTTCCAAGAACCACCACCCTTCTTCCATCTGGAGCAGATCGTGCTAGTCTTTGAGCTACAAAGCCACATGGTTAACCAGATACATCGGGACACCCTCATGCACTAGTGAATTGACATGATTTACAAAGCCTACTCGAATGCACCAACAACCCAACGTTGTCCGACTTGCATAAGACCTTTCATGCTCCAGCCCAGGGATGACCCCCTCAGTGATGATCCGAGCAACATGCCCTCAGGTGAAAATGTGTAATTTCCTTACTTTGGCTACCATGAGCACTCTCAACTCGACTCCTTCCACTGCTATAGTGCAGTTTTATAGTTATGTCTCTTGTTTTTAGTTGATAGTCTTTCTAGTTTCTTAGCACAGTTTGACAAAGACTCGAATCTACCACTTGCTCTGGTTTATGTTTGGCAGGGTAGGGAAGATTGTTATTTTGAACAATGACGTCACAATTTGCCACATGTTCCGGTTTCCACTAATTCGACGGAACATATGGCAGACTATAGCCATGTGGCTTTTTTGTACTGTAAAAGTTAAATAATAGAAAATTCCTCTCTTTTTATTCAAAAAAACCAAAATTCAAAAGAAAGAAAAAAAACATATAAAAATAATAACAATAATTTTTTTAAATTTCAATAATTCAATTTTATAAAATAAATCATATAAATTTAAAAATTAAAAATTAAAAAAAAAATAAAAACAACTTTTTTTTTATTTTATAAAATAAATTTAAACAAATTTATTGTTTTTTTTTTTAAGTAAAATTAGTTTTAATTTTTTTTTTCGGTCGGTCAGGGGAGGGTGATGTCGGGCATCACCCTTGGAGCCTGTGTGGCCAAGTCCATGCATTGCTTGCCAGTCGGTTGGGGCAGGGCTATGTCAAGCATCATCCTTGGAACCTGCATGGCCAAGTCTCTCTCACGGGTGTAGAGGGTGATGCCCAACATCACACTCCCTCGGTGGGCCAACAAACAATGCAAAAAAATTTAATTTTAATTTTT
>JZKD02S0778127.1:156376-172568 GCA_000966675.3 Picea glauca | reverse complement strand
AAGGGCAATTAAATTTTAATTTTAATATAAAAAAAAAAATTAATTATTTCTTTTTTTAATTTAAAGTTTTTAATTTTTAGTTTTAGTTTTCAATATATATATATATTTTAATTTAAACTTTGATTTTTAAAGTTTTATATTTTTATAAAATTTATTTATTTATTTTATCTAAATGTATTCATTTATTTTTAATTGTCTTTTTTTCTTTTATTTTTTTTTCATGTGTATTTTATTTTATTTAAAAGTGTTTTGAGTTTTGATTTTTTGTATATGATTTTTTCTTTAGTATTTTTTGGTGTGTTTTTTTTTTGTTGTCTTAGAAAATGTAAGTTTTTAGATAATTTTAATGTAACTTTAGTTTTTTTTTCATGAAAAACATATATTTTATTTTTTCCTTAAATAATTAGTGTTTTTTACTTTTTATATAAGACAAATGGTAGGAAAGAAAATCTCTGTGAATATATCTGGAACAAGACCTATAGTAATGGAATCCAAAAGCCCAGTTAGGACCTCCATGAATGTTAGGCAACATAATGCTAGCCTTACAACTGAGGTCACAACAACAATGAAGAATGTTAGAGAGCAAAAAATCATCAATGGTGAGAGTAGAATGGATTATTCTGGGTATATTAAAGACAAACAAGCCGCCAATGGAGAACAAATAATTTTGTATTTTGATAAATTTTAACATTTCCAAGAAAAATATTAGTCACTTGGCATGTTACAAGATATATGTTTGGTTCCAAGAACATATATTGTTTATGCACTGGTGAAACAATAAAAGACATATCTCAATATTAGATATTGTTTGAAAATGAGAAATTATAAAAGAGAAGAAAATTTCACAGAATTATGTGCAATGATCGTGATAGACATTGCCATGGGCAATGTGAGTTTGCTTATTATTATTTTTGTACAATGTATTATTATAAGTTTCATGATAATTGTTAAATATTATTTAACAATGGAAATGACATATTTTGTTTTTATAGGATTTTGCTAGGCGACTTTTAGAGATGTTAGTGGGGATTTATTCTATGGAGAGAAATATCATGGAAGTCATCAATTCCTTTCATATTGATAAGGCATAGGAAGGAAGGAAAAAGAAGCAAAGAGTAAAAGAAGTTGAAGTTGTGGGAGAAGACAGAGAAGAACAACAAAGAATAAATGCAAGTCATCATTCTAGAAAGGATAAAAGGGTTACATTTGAAGATATGGAAACTCCAAATGAAGATGTCACTGAGATTAATGTCAATGAGGTTACCATTGTTCCTCGAAAGAAGACTAAACATCATAAGCACTAAAGAGGTATTCCCAATGATGATTTCATTCCTAGTGATTATGAAGAGATTGTTGAGTTAGATGAAACTCATTTAAATCATAAAAAGAAGAAAGAAAATGTTGTTGATGAAGAAGAATTGATAGTTATCTCCGAAGATCATGATGGAAGTCCTAATGGTAGCAGAGAAATAATAACACCAGGTGTTGATATAGAATATGGCATTATCAAAACAATGAAAAATTTTGATGCAAAGTTTAGGAAGGAATGTTGTGTGGAAATAGGCTTTCCAATTGATGAGGAAAGTGTAAAAGTAAAAAATCTCCAAGGAAGTGATGCATTCAGAGCTATGGATAGTTATTTCTAATTGGAATTTAAAACTAGATAGATATAGGATTTGGTAGATGAGATCTTCAACCTATGGGAAAATATTGGTATAAAATATTAGAACGTTAGGACATATAAATCCTTAGTAGGTAACACAAGTAATACATGTCCTGAAATCAAAAACCTACCAGATGATATGACTAAAACTCCTTGAAGAACGATGCAAGGAGTGAAGGATGAGAAACTTGTCATAGTTATATTATCACGTGTAAGGTCAGGTGAATTATCAATGTAGGAAATGTGTGATGAATATAAAAAGTAAGTTCGTTAAGTTATTTCTTATTTATGTTATGATTAAAAAATTAAATATTTCTATATAACATAAGAATGTATTTTATTCTATATATTATTATAACATTAAATTTTTCTTTTTATTTAGTCACAAGGTTTATATGACAATACAAGAGGAAATGGTTAAGATGTTGAATGAGCGGAATTGGGAGGATGTTAGACTCAACTATCCCAATGCAATCTCTACAACAACATTGAATTGTTTTTTTGTTGCATTCAAAAAGGTATGTTGATTTATTACATTCATTTTATTCATTTATAGGTTAATTTATTTCAATTTTATTAGTTATATATATATATATATATAATTATATGTTTGTTTGTTTCATTAAATATGTCAAAGACGAATATAGTTGGAGTACCTTAAACCTTCAAAAGTTATATTCAAAAAGCTATGTTTGAAAGAGAAAGAATATGACATCTTCAAAATGTTGAGTTTGATTATACCCTTGATCACTACATTTGGAATGGACTGGACACTATTCAATATAAACTTTGATATTAGGGGATTGTGAAAAAATCGAAAATCTTGTTCCTAAAAATGAATACTCCCTAGTTATTGCAGTTATCCCTCATGGTTATAATATCCAAAACATTGAATATGATACTCAGCCTTATACTTACCAAGCTTTTAGTAAAGTAGTTATGGGATTTCTGGAAGTCACAACATCACCATTTTGGATATTTATCGTTTTACATTCAAACACACAACAAGGATTAGTACAATCAAGTTTCAAAGGAAAAAAAAAAAGGCAAGGATGCAACCTTATTGGTGAGATATTGAAATTGTATGTTTAGCGATTAAGATTAGAAATTTATTTTATTAATTCACAAGTTAATTGAATTTGTACTTGTTTATGTTACAGGAAAAAACCTAATATTCATAGCTCCAATAGTGAACCATTTACACGTGATATTGAAAGTATACATATTGCAAGTTGGACAAAAGATGATACTTATGATTTTATTCTTTACAATGTAAAGAATGGAAAGAAACCTAGTAGTTTATTGGTTTAGAATGTTGTGGCTAGAAAGATAACATATGAGGAAAATGATTTCAAAGAAGAGATCGTTAACATTTATCAAAAGCCACAAGAACTGATTAATTATCTTATAGATACATTTTCAAATGAAGAAGATTGGGTTTTGGATTTGTTCTCATGTTCAGGTAAGATTTATGATATAACATTTATGAAATCATACTTCACTCGTTATTACTTTTAATTTATGTTATTTTACATTATTTACTTTAATTATTTATTTTGCATTTGGTGATTAGTTACAACATTAGCATGTTTCTTACAAAAACAAAGGAATTGCATAGCAATTGAAAGTGATGCATTGCAATGCGGTTTTATTCAACAAAGAAATAATATTATTCGAGATCTTCTAGATGAAATGCAATAAGTTGGCTTGAGGAAAAGATATTTTAATGAATCAAAGGTGGAAAAAATATCACAAGAATCTCAAGTACCATTAGGAGGTCTTCCTGGAAAATATCACTTTGGAGAACTTGTGGATATCAATAACTCAATGGAAGAGCAACATGAGCCAAATGAGTCAATGGAAGCATAGAATGGTGTCCAAGAAAATGATGATGTGTCTGTTGAGAATGATGAATTTGGGATATATGGCATTGTCGATTAGTTTTAGGATTCCCTTGAAGACAATGTTGAATTTTGCAAAATTTTGATGAGTTATAATTGTAATGTTTTGACTTTCATATTTTAAAATAAGAATAAATATGCATAGATCTGTTGTTCTTTTATGATGAATATTTTTTAATATTTTCTTTTTACTTTTATTTTTATGTGATTTAATATGATAGAGAAAATGACATTAAATATTGTCAATTTTTTACTCTAAATCTATAAAAATATATAATAAAAAAATGTTAATTATTATTATTTTTTTCCATTTTTTTGTTCAATTTTGCCCATAAAAATTCTTTATTTGACATGTTATTTATAGAGGAAAGCTTCCAAAATGTATAGGCCTTTTGTTATAAATTTCTTTGAAATGTATATATTTTTTGCTAAATATTTAGAAATAGTGTTATTTAGCTACAATTATTTGCTAGGTATTGAAGAAAAATTAAAAAGTGTGTTAAAAATACAATTTTACACTATATTTAAAAACTATGGCACGGAGAATTAAATAATGAGACATAATTGTATGAAAAATATTAATTTCAAAAACATAATTGATCTATAATATTTTTAGTATCATTAAAAATAATAAAAAACAACATTGATTAAAAAAAAAACGATTTAGAAAAAAATGAAAAAAGTTGTTAAAACAAGCATTTAAAAAACAAACAAAAAAAAATTAATTCAGGAAAAATTGAAAATAGTTCAAAAAACAAGCATTTTAGAAACAAAATGTGGATTTGTTATAGACAAGAAGATTTAAAATATAAAAAAACTACCTCAAAATGAAAAGGGGTGCTACCGGTAGCACCATTTTTCAAAACGTGGTAAAAAATGGGACCCTTGAAAAAAAGAGAACTCGACAAAGTTCTCATTAAGTTGGTAATATTGTTAATATAAACCCACAAAAAAGGGTGGTCTCTCACAGTCCACTCACAACTCATAAATATTTTAACCGAAATAATATTCTCCTACAACTATCCCGACTTTTCCACCAGCGCTCTTCCTCTTGACCTGACCAGCCCAAGGAATGCACCATTCATTTATCAAGGATAACCCAAGGGATGTTCCATACATTTATCAATAATAACTCAAGGGATGTACCATTCGTTTATCAAGGATAACCCAAGGGATGCACCATCCAATTATCAGGGTTAACCCAAGGGATGTAGCATCTGTTTATGAGGCATAACCCAAGGAATGTGTCATTCGTTTATCAGGTTTACTCTGGCATAGGTAGCTAGGAATCTCCCAGCTGGGAACTCAAGGGAAATTGCTGCTAGGAAAACTATAAAAAAACCAACAACAACACTTATTGTTTCAGTGCAACTCACATAGGATTTCACTCTTCCATCTTCACAACTGGGATCTTCAGTTCTCTAGCTCCAATTCGCTTGGATTACGCTCCATAATTTTCCCTCTTATGGCTGGACCCGCTCCCAAATCTCTTTCCATGCCCAAACTACTTGAACTATTGTTACTTCTCTCTCAACCCATACAAAATTCTTCTCTTTTTCTTTCCTTTCTTGACTCACACACTTCCCCAAGATAATTGTACTCCACCCCCATGTAGCCAATAACTTCGAGATGTGACCACTCACATCCACCCTCTTACATATATTCATTTATTGGCTTTGGAAACACTCAATCAAAATGGTAAGGTTCATATACAATAGTAGATTTAGGAAAATAGGTTAAATCCATAAACATGGGTAATTCCCCCCATGGACCCCTCTTGTCCATTATCCTAGACACTCCCCTCTCTTGTGGATTAATTCAACCCCCATCTCTTGTCCATGTCCCCTTAGTAGCTAGCATCACATTTTATTATTAAAACATTGAAATACAATTAGACTCTCATTACATCGCTTAGACGTATCCACATATTATATCTTCATAAGAATTAATCAAACTGGGGATTATAATGCAGATGTTACATAGGGGAGATCCTAACCTCCTCTTCAATGTATAAAAGGATACTTATCTCATGAGAAAATTTTAATAGGTAATGGAGAATAACTAGCAGTGAATAATGGTTAATAGCTTTAGATTATGATTTGTGATTAGAAAATTGTTCTTTGGCCTTGATAGATTCTTGTGTCAAAGTATCCAGTTGATGGTGATGGAACTCATGGAATAAATGTGGGTATTGGAGCAATGACCCATTGGAAAGAGCCTCACAACACCAAGGCATTGGTTGTATCTCTTCTATTATTATTAATGTGATAAAATGTTTCCTTTCCTATAAATGTTGGCCATTGTAAATTGTCTTTATTACATTTCTCCTTCGTCATTTGTATAGATTTGTTGAAGTATTATTGTTTCTTTCACTGGTTAGCTTGTTTTATTACACAAGTTTCCATTTAAAAACCTCTAAATCAAGCTAGGATCTGAAATTAGCGAGGACAACCGTTGGTAATAGGTATGATTTCTTACTTATCAGTATTTAGATTGTATGAATCTAAGGAAAGTAATATGTTCTGGGTTTTTTTTTTTCTAGCTTTGGGTTCCCAAGATAGGGAGATTGATCTGTGTCTGGATTGATTAATTTGTCTGATAACACTATGGGGACTTCTGATATTTATTTATATAATTTTTGGACAGCTACTTGGGTTTTTTGCGCTATGCTTTCAGCTTCATCCTTTTCCTTTAGGGATTTATTTTCCCTCCCCTCAACCTTAGTTTTTAACTTCAATACCTCCTCCACTCGACCTTCAACTTCCTTCTTTTGTTGAAGCACAATGTGATATTTCTCATGTAACTACACTCTTTTGTCCCTTATTCTTTCCAATTCTCAGTGTGCTTCCTCTCCTATGTTCTTCATCTCTTGCAACAACCCTGCTTGCAACTCTTGTAGTATTTGCATTGGCATCCTTGATACCACTATGTTTACATATCCCAATGCATATACCTACTACTGTAATTCAACCATTGGAAATTCCAGTGCATCTGTCTCGATCTGTAGTGTTCTATGTCTATCTTTTAACTGTGTCAAGCTCGAATGTACACTATTTTATTCCTTCCTTGGTATCATGGACGATCCTTCCTAGGTCCTGCACTCTTTAGTGATGATCATTTCTTCCAACATCTGTTGGAGTGTTTCCAATTGCTCCAACACTCTCTGTTGTTTAACCTGTTGCTTCCTTGCAGCTTCCTCTATAACTTCTTCCACAATGTCCTTTACTTCGTAGCCTATGTAGTCCATATCGTCACTAGTTAAGGTATAAATAGGGTTTCCTTATGCACCTTAGTTTTCTTGCTCGCATGTCCTAATTGTTCCTTCCACTTATCCTTTATTTTTATGCTTGTTGTTCGAATAGTTTGTTTCTCTTCTACATTTGAGGGGCCAGGTGCTACATTTGAGGGGCCAGGTGTATCTCCTGTGCCATTATTTTTCTCATTCTCCCACTGGTCATCAAGTTCCCCATCATTCTTATCCTACTCTTCTTCCTCGTCTGGGTGCCCTATTTTTTCTACTGGGATTTTCCATCCCTCTTCCCAGTTATTCACAATTGAGCATAGATCCTCTGATGTCAACCTATAATGGGTTGGCCACCATTGACGCGTTGGGTCTCTCTTGGTCTGCACATACATGTGTTTCATGACCGCTCTAAAATGCATGCTATACTTATATGTTTCCACTGTCTCTAATGATATGTGTGGTGTGTGTGAAAATAGATATGTGATATTTTCTAGGTATACATAAATTGTGACATTATTGTCTAGTTTTCTTCTTTTAATCATCATATTCCATAAGTTGGCATATCTCCTGGCCATATTTCCTATGCCTGATGTGCGCATGTGTTTATAGTATCTTGGTTCTTTCCAACCGACTAGTGCAATCAAAATTAACAACCATGCATAATGGAATTTTTTCCCTTTTCCTAGGCATCAATGTAGTCCTACAAAAATGGGTTCACTAAAAAGGTATCCCAATTCATATGAACCCCTTCGACACATTTCTCTATAGCTACAATGATTGTAGTTGGTACTTCATCCTTCCTACACTTGTGCAACAACTTACATGCTAGTACATGTGTTGCAAACTAGTGAACATTGGTGTCATTGATGGTTTTCACGTCTATTCCCCTCTTTTCCCTCAAGGTCTAGAAATTTTCCTTCATCGATTTTGAGAGGGATATCTCTCCTTCCTTATTAAATAAAATGGTCGAATCCTTGCCTGCCTTTAGTTGCCCTATAATCATCATAGTATAAATTCACACTAGGGGATAAAGCCACAGTGTCTTCCCATGGACACAGCTGAGAAACACCTTCACACATGCACTAATCTCCAAGATGCACCCAAAATGTGGGATTTCCAACAGGTTCAATATTCCCTCCTTCTCCAATCATTTTGTCCGCTCCGGTGTCTCTATAAGGATTTCTCTTGTGCCTGGTATGCTCCTAGAATGAAAATATTTGTCCCTTTCTAGCTCCGAGAATTTGTGTTCATCAATGATGTCATGGTCCATTCAATTAAGGCTAGAAACCTTGTTGAGAATCTCCCCTTCAATTCTTACACTAGGTGGAACTAGTGATTTTTGCAACAGGTATTTATTGTCTGTAGGTACATGGATTTGCGGCGCATTGTCCATCCTTGGTGGTAGGTAATCTATGTGGAAAATTTCTTGTGACATCAAAGTTGAAGCTACATGTACATCCTCGACCTATGGTGTATATGTTGGCCTCTTTGATTGTTTCTGTGTTTCTATTTATGTCACTCCAACCTTTGGTGGGGCCATCTATCTTATGTGATTGATTATTTAACTAGATATGCATCAGTTCTCTGGTAGTTTTAGCTCATCTATGATGCACTCGGTTGCGCTCTGGTTTTCTCTAGTTCGCTCACTCTTGTATGCAACAATGATTTTCACTTAGCGATACTTCATCGTTTTTGTTCCTCCTTACCAATTATTCATGTCTCTTCGTGCCTTAACTACCTTTTCCAATCTGCCAACATGGTTGATGATTTTTTAAATAAATGCATCTTTCTTACCAAATATGTCATGTGATTTTTCCCTCGTACTACCAATCTGTCATGATTTCCAGTAGCTTTTACCATTTAAAATTATACGGTGCCTTTATGACCTGTCATTACCCTTGTGTAGTCATCGTTTTCTCTCTTTAATATTTCTTAACGGTCTTATCAGTGCCAAATTTTTCAACTATTCTTACTTTGACATATATTACTTCGCAATCTCTTTCCTCTGTGTTTTATTTCCTTTCTTGGCACTGTTATATCTTGATGCACAATGATTTTTCCTTCTGCGTCTTTTCTTCTTCCTTGTTCTCTATCATATTTTTTTTTCTATATCTACTTTTTATTTGATTTTCTCCCCTTTTCTACTTTTTATTTGTTTTTCTATATTTTTCTTCCCTACTATGTTACATCTATTATTATACATGCGGTCTGGTGAAACCCATATTACTTTGTAGACTATTGGTCATCTCAATAGAGTTTAAATCAACTTCCATTCACCATTCCTCCAAGGGTTCTCCAGTCAATGTTTCCAGCTGCAAAACACATGTCTTTGTTACATGGTGAATCACATATGGTGCCAACCAGTGCATTCTAAACTTTCTCGAATGCTTCATGAACTTACTGTCATAGAGTAATACTAAGTCACCCACTTGTAAATTCTTTTTTTTAATGTGTCTATCATGCCAAGCCTTTTCTCTTTCCTTATGAACTTGCTAATGGATACTTGCAATAAATCGATTTTCCTCCAACTGTACCAACTGTGAAAATCTCTCCTCTACTACATGCAAGTCCGAAAGATCAGTGATTGTTGCAAGGCACAAAATAGGTAAAATAAACTCCATTGGCATAATTGATTCATGTCCATAGACCAACCTGAAAGGTGTCTTCCCTGTCAATGTTTTACTCGTATTCTTGTAATCACATAAAACTACAGGAACTCTCAAGTCCCAATCATCTCTCCTTGCATTGCAATTTTTTGTCAAAGCATTCTCCAAGATCTTATTGAAAGATTCCATTGTTCCATTTCCCTGAGGATGATATGGTGTACTCTTCTGGTGATGAATCTGAAACTCCTCGGTAAATACTACAATTTTCTTATTCAGAAAGTGTTTTCCTTGATCATTGATTAATATACATAGACATCCAAATCTTGTGACTACATTCTCAAACAAAAATCTTGTAGTAGTCTCCACGATACAATCTAAAACCAGTGTTTCTTTTTCCCATATCGTTAATTACTCCATTGTAGTGATGATGTATCGTGCTCCTGATCTTCTTTCTTGTGGGTTCAAAGTTTATGACCCACTTATCCAATACCTGTAAGGTAACCTATGGATTTAAAGGCATTCCATCCCTTCTTGATAGCTTTCCTATTATTTGACATACATCACATGACTGGAAATATTCCTTAGTATGATCTATGTGAAATGTAGGCCACCAGAGCCCTACGCGCAAAATATTTTGTGCAGTCTTATTACCTACATAATGTCCTCTTGTAATCTTGTCATGCTCTTTTGTAAGTATCTTTGATATTTCATGTTCCATCACACAATGTCTTAATATTTCGTTTGCACTCAACTTGTATAAATTACCTACAATCAATTGATAGTTTGTTGCTTTTACTAACAATTTTTTCTTCTGTGCGACTATCATTTCTGATGTATCCATTCTGGTACTTAGAAACTATACCATGCCTGAGAATTAATCATCAACCATTTTAATTGAAAATAGTTGTGTATTTGGGAAAATGTCATCCAAATTTCCTGCATCTTCTCTTAATAATATATGCAAGAGATTATCTGGTCTTGCATTCAGCTTTCCTGGTTTCACCACAACCTCAAAATCATATTCCTAAAATAACAGTATCCATCTACATATTATCCCCCCCAATACCGGATTGTTCACTAAGTACCTTAGTGCATAATGGTATGTGTCCATCTTAAAGTGAGATCCCAATAATTAATGCCTGAATTTCTCTAGCACATACACCATTGATAATCCTTCTCTTTCTGTAGTGGTGTAATTCTTCTTTCCTACTGACAACTTTCTACTTGAAAACACAATTGGGTGATATATGTCTCTCTCCCCTGGTTGAGATAGTATTGTTCCCAATGCTATGGATGATCTGTCCACATGAACATGGAACTTATGATTCCAATCTATAAAGATCAAAATCAACGATATCACTAGTTTATTATTTAGTGTATCCAACCCCTTATGACATTCTTCATTCCACTCGAACTTATCCTCCTTCTTCAACATATTTTCCATAGGTTTTTCAATCTATGCATATCCCTTGAAAAAATTCCTGTAATATCTTTTGTGACCCATAGTTTCCCTCATTTGTTTGACTGATGTAGGTGGTTCTAAATCCATAATTATCGCAATCTTGGTTGGATCGACTAGTAATCCCTGCTTGCAGACTACATGGACCAAAAAGATTCCAAATGGTGTGAAAAAAACAAACTTCTGTAGGTTCAGTGAAATATGACATTGTATACACCTATACAACATAATCCTAAGTCTTTCTATGTGATATTTCAGTAGACTGAACACAGTCCAATCGTCTAAGTAGACCTCCAGAAACTTATGGATAAATTCTTTGAACATTGCTACCACAACTATGGAAAACAATGAAGGGGAATTATTCAATCCAATAGGAATTATTGTATATTGATAACTTCCCCACTCTATCACGAACATGGTCTTGTATTGGTCTTCTTGCATAATTTTTATCAGATGGTACCCCGAGAATCCATTTGTAAATCTCTTGACCTCCTATGTTCTCTAGTACCTCATATGTGAACAGTGTTGGAAATGGATCATGTAAACATTCATCATTCAACTTCCTCATATACACACAAATATTGATTCCTATTGTCTTCTTGTCTTGCACCACCATTGGAATCATCCATTCTGACTCTTCCACGAGTTCAATGATTCTTGCGTTCAACATCTTGTCTATTTTAGATTTCACCTTCTCTTTGTACATTGGATTTAACTTGTCAGGTCTTTGTCTCACTGGATTAGCACCAGGTTTAAATGGAATCTTCATCTCACATAAGTCTTCTTCTCTCCCCTTCATCCCTAAAAAATGTCATTGGGAATAGGTCATGATATTCTCGCAGCAAGTATGCAATTTTCTCTACTGTCTCATCACTCCAATAATATCCTATCTACATAAACTTGGGATTCTATGTCATCCCAATGTTTACCTTTCATGTATTTATAGGATGTGTGTATGCAATGGACTCAATCTTTGGCCCTTTAATTGCTCATTCTCCTTTTGTTTCAGGTACTTGTACATTCCTTGGATCTTCTTCATCTTGTTCTTCCTTATCCACATTGTAGCACTCCAATAAGTCAGGGATAGTCATCAAATCTCTGTGTGCATTGTAGACTGGTACCACCTCCATATGTCCTTCTTTTGAAAATATTTTGGTTCTAATAGCTTGTATCACTGCATCCATTAATGGGGATTTATTTTCAAATGTAAAGGTTAACTTGAATCTTTAAACCAAATCGTCCCATTTGATTTTTTCTCTACACATTTCCAGTTCTAAATACCAATTATTTGGAATTGTGTCCAGTGTGTGTATAAATTTGTGTGTCCATTATGTTATCACATGAAGTTGTCATGGGTCAAATTTCTCTTAAGGTTTTAATTTTTATCCATTAGTCTTTTTAAGTTTTTTATTTTATTTTCTCCTTATGATTTTCTTAGGATGACTTAAATAAATGAAGGTTTGAACTTGGCTCACATATTAGACCCACACCTATGGTTTATACCCTTGGTTCATTTTATTGTTTACACCCTTGACTTATCACTTGATTTGACAGCTAGCACTATCATCCCCTTGACACCACAAACCTGACAGGTCACTCCATCCATTCATATGCTTGAACCTCTCCACTCTGTCCCTTACTCGTTAGGGAGTCAAATCAAAACTTTTTAAGTACACTGCCAACTCACTAGTTGTTTTCATAGCGCATATTTTGTACACACTCCCTCTTTACCATCATTTGCGATTATGAAGTTGATGTCATACCTTTTCATTGTTTCAGCACCCTTGTCTTCAAAAGAAATAATCGTGATTTGGTCATTAATGAGTTCTAACTGTTTATCAACATCTTAAAATCATGCTCCTAACTCGGCGCTGCATAAACTACTAGACTAGACAGCTTTGCAGATTATGCTACAGTAAAACTAACCAGGGTGAATTGGAGATTGAGGTGGTTGCAGACAACTTCATTCTTTCAAAATATCATCAATTATCAAACTCCAGTGTCTAGGTACTTCTTGATCCATCCGAGCTCTGTTGAAGATCACTTAACGTTTTGTTTATCTTTTTGTAGCACCTGGTGCTGCCAACTGGGGTTTATTCCACCTACCAGCCCCTTTACCTCTATTGTCACAAATGTCTTATCCATCTACATAATGGCATCTTCCTCCTCTGAATTGAATCATTTTCTATCAGAGTTGTTGTGCATAGTTATCCCCTGGATCTTGCTGACCAAATTGTGCTACGAATACCCTGTTCCAATGTTGCAAATTATGTGTCAACACAATGTCATCGTTTATGCTCGCATATCCAAAGTTGGATATTTTCCTTCACAGTGTCATCCTATAGTTTTATCTCAAAGTATATTTGCAGTGAAATTTTAAGAGCCTTTGCCTTAGAATGATGATGACCCTGTATGGTGGCTTGATGTCAACCTAAAAATTGAACAGTGCAGCCTCCTTGCATATCATTTCTCAGAGGAGTGTTTTCCACCATTTTAATCCATCAAACCATTCTCTTATTAGTTCAGAAATCAATTGGAGGAAATCCATGAAAGACCAAATAAGGAACACCTTTCAAAAACTTAAAGACTTTTGTCTTTGTTTGGTTTCCTATACCTCTCATAACATTATAGTTTTTTATCCACTGCTTTTATCCATGGATACACCTCAATAAAATAAATCTCACAAGGGTGGGAGTGTAGTCAAGACTAATCCTTATGAAATGCACGTATTTTATTTTGAACCTCTGATCATGGAGGTATTCCAAAGGCTTGGTTTCCTATCTTTCTATCAAAACATGCAAAGGGGACACCCTGAAGTAGCCAAGCAATTTCTTTAAACTTTGATGGCACTAAGACCAAGGTAGGAACCCTTGAGCTAGAGGTTATGAGGACACTATTGCAACAACCACTGAGATACCCAACACTGGTGAAGGGTGGTTCAAATCTATGACTCTCAATGCAACCTTTTCTAAATATTTCCTCAAGCCAAATCATCATAAAGATAATTTGTCCAAGGGAGTGCCTAGGAGCCACTTGGTTGAGGGTTTTGACGAAATGTTGAAAGTTATCTAGATATATTTTACATGTTAGGGAAGATTCAACGTGATATACCAGTATCGCATTAGTCTTTTGATACACTTCATAGGAAACGATTTGATGAATATCCTTTTATATCTTTTTAAAATTATGGGGAAAATGGTTGACTGGGTCCAAGCCAAGTCCAAGGTTGTGGACACTAGTGTTTTCCACTCAGGGTTGATCAGAATGTTTGTATGGAAGAATTGAAGAATATAAACCTCACTTGGGAACAATGTTGATACTGAGAGGGGGGTGAATTAGTATCAAGTAGAATTTAAAAAAAAAAAAAATACTTATACTTAAACCATTCAATTATATCCAATGAGAAATGGACAATAGTATAAGGGTTACATCAATACACCACAATACACTATGCACAATATATGAGAAATAATCAATAGTTATTGGTCAAGGGAAGTAATGACTTCCAAAGATAGCTACAACTTCCAAATATAAAGGGAGGGATAAACCTCCAAGAGGAAGATGAAATCCTCCAATATCAATAGAGGGTTGACCTCTCCATCCTTGCCCCTTCCTTCCACCCAAGCATATATTAGAGATAATAAAACTTTACATTAAATCATCACCATCAACCAACCATCACATAGAGCCTGATAATGCTTCCTGAGACTTCTTCAACTTCTGTAATTCTTCAATTCTTGGAATAATCTGATCCTATATATAATATTACACAATGTATTCTCTGAAACTCCTCCAAGTTTCACTCCTTGAATCCTCCCCAAAAATAAGTTATAAAAAGAATGGCAGACTTTATTCAATTATGGTTTATTTAGGAGAGATAACTTGTACAGAATGCCCCATGCTCAATATTTAACATCTGATTCTGAAACTCTCACACAAGAAACTATAGTATGTAATATTTCCAATGAAATATTTCCCACTTCATTTGGATTCTCTATGAATAATATATGACTGTTTGACCTGGAACACCTGTTTATTGACTAGCTTCAGGACTATTCAAAAACCCTATCTTCCACAAACTGTATCTCCATAATTATAGAAAATAAAGATCTGGAAATTTTACCATAGGTACCTTGATATGTCTTCTCAATACCATAGAAATGTTACCATCTGAATCGTTCTAGAAAAAAAGTTATAGTGAAAATGGTAAGATGATCTAAGAATAACATACCTTAGAACACATCACCAAAAGACTTCATCCTCCCTTGAAATACATCCTTCTTTACTTCTAATTTCCTCTGAAATTCGACTTCTGTATAAAATGAATGTATAATGATATGTATTTATACCATTTATGTCACTTCCTTTTAACATTAGGGATGACCTAACACTTTCTTATTTTGTAATTCTTTTCTTTAATTATCTTTAGGGCCTACATGTACTTCCTTCTTCAATTCACTTTGTCATCTTCAAAAATTCATTTCTCCTCAACCATGAGGATCCATGTGATGTGCCACATACCATTGGAAACAACATGATGTATACTATCCATCCATGGGTGTTGTATCTTCATGTGCATTGTCCTTCATGTCCAAATACCTCTCATCAATCTTGCGGTCCAAAACCAATGACTAGGGTTGACATCAATGACAACAACCAATCTTCCAAAAAACAATTCATTGTCTCTACTAATATGCAGCTAGATGAAGATTCTACACCTAAATACATGGTGCAGATCCCTTTTCCATCTAGTATTGTTTCCCAATCATAAACAAGCAAAAAGATAAAGAGAAAACATATTTCCCAAGACAAAGAAATTCCTAAGGAAGTTGAAGAAGAAGAGAGGGAAATCCATCGCTCCCCAAAAAGGGAACTTTCACCTCAGCCTACACCTAAACTAGAGGAATTTCCCAATTCATCCAAAACCACAGCCAAAAAGGGGAGAAAATTTCATTTTCCTTCACCTACTTCAACAACAAAGACAAGATTTAGGAGGCCTTTCACCAGATCATCACCCCATAAGGAAGATGTTGAAACATAAGTCATAACCAAAGCTTTTCTCCCAAAGAAAGATAGGGTTAAAGGTGACACTGTTGGGAAGCATATTGAGGTCATGAACAAATATTCTGTTCAAAAGAAAGAAAAAGTTAAGGGTGAAACTACTACGAAGCATGTTGAAGTCATAAACATCAACACTCCCCTGTATAATCCCACCTTCAAGAGATTGATCAGACAACTCAAGGATGCTAGAAAGGAAGTTTCCCATTTGAAGGAAGAAAGATTCACTGAGAGGAGGAATATGAAAGAACTCATGGACAT
>JZKD02S0778127.1:79182-89236 GCA_000966675.3 Picea glauca | reverse complement strand
AATTGAGCATATATAGTGCGCAGCTATCTTTGAAACAAAAGACTTCCCTGGGTTGATAATTTATGTTTCACTTGGTTGTTTGAAATTAATTAAACAATTATAGTGACCAACAGTGGTAAGGCAATTTGAAGTAGTGCTTGTGCTCAGCCCCAGTACTTTCACTACCAGACCTGCAACAACCCTTTGAGATCGAGACATATGCTTCAGAATATGCATTGGCCATTGTTCTCACTCAGCATGGCCACCCTGTGGCCTATCATAGTGAGACACTATCAGATGTTGTCCATAAGTAACCTACTTACGGAAAAGAAATGTAATCCATTGTGAAATCCTGTCACCAGTGGAGACATTACATTCCTGGGAAGGAGACAATCATCCACACTGGTCATAATCCACTGCAGTTCATGCAGACACAAGGAAAATTGCAGAATGATCGCCATCAAAAGTGGTCCACATACTTGCATCAATTCCACCTCAACATCAAGTATAAAATAGGAAGCACCAATAACATTGTTGATTTCCTCAGAAGACCTCCAGTCGCGACACTCACCACAGTTCTAGACTCCAGTGGTCATGAGACCTCTGAATGGCCCCAACTTTATAAGACAGACACGGAATTTTCTACCACCTACCAAATGTTGGGTGCAAACACAATTGTCGATAATTTCCATCTTCAAGATGGGTTGTTGTGTCGTCTAGGCCATATATGTGTTCCATCAAGAGAGAAAGTGAAGATAATATGGGAATCCCACTGCAGTCGAATGGTAGGACACTTTGGCATTGAAAAGATAGTGGTGATGATACAAAAACATTTCCACTGGTCGAAACTTCGACAGAAGGTCAGCAAGTATATTAGGTCCTACACTGCCTGTGCTATTTCCAAACCAACCACTAAGAAATAGGGTCTGTACACCCATATTCCTACTCCTAAAAGACCATGGGAATCCATCTCAATGGACTACATGTCGAGCCTCTCGTCCACCAAGCAGGGAAATGACCGTGTTTTTGTGGTTGTTGATCGCTTTTCTAAGATGGAAATTTTGGTTGCCTGCAAGAAGAACATCAAAGAATAGGCCACTCCCAAGCTCTTCTTTGAAAAAGTCTGGGTACATTTTTGAATAACACAAACCATTGTCTTAGATCGGGATAGTATATTTCTCAACACATTCTAGTCAAGCCTCTGGTAACTGCCAGACATTAAGATCACCAAATCCACGACCTTCTTCCCCCATATAGATGGCCAAACTGAGGTCGTCAATCGAATGATTGTGCATATCCTTCACATGTATAATTATATCACCCTCGCACATGGGATGAGATCCTTCCCTATGTCCAACATAGCTACAACCGAGCCATGCATAGCTCAACCGAACACAACCCCTTTCAGGTGGGGTTGGGATTCCAACCATTGGGTCCCATAGATGTTTCACTTTCCCTTGCGGTCACCTTGATTGACTCATCTCCTACTCCAACTGACGCTAAAAAATCCACTTGGTTCATTGAGTGGATCCAACACATCCACCAACAGGTTCAGGATATTCTATAGAATTCCAATGATAAGTACAAGCAATGCCATGATCAACATCGAGTGTCACATAAGTTTTAGGTGGGCGAAAAATTTTGGTTGCACTTGCAGAAAGAACGCCTTACAGGACCCCATCGAAAGATTCTCCCACTCCGTTATGGGTCGTACACCATCACCAAGGCCGTGGGGGATAATTATTTTGAGCTCAACATTCCTCCTTTCCTTGGCATGCACCCAATGTTCAATGTGGA
Organism: Picea glauca; assembly: GCA_000966675.3. NCBI lineage: Eukaryota > Viridiplantae > Streptophyta > Pinopsida > Pinales > Pinaceae > Picea > Picea glauca. The sequence goes on along the minus strand of JZKD02S0778127.1, from coordinate 87,460 downwards.
TCTCCTTCGCCCTTATTTCCCACCATTATTGGACACCTCAGACGTAGCAGAGAAGCTGACACCAATAGAGCTCAACCCTAACTACATACAACAGGAATCCAACGATCATATTATGGACACACAGATCAAGGGCACTCAACAACAAAGGATCCATCTTTATCAAGTTGTCAAAGCAGGGCAACTCCTGCACCAAGGCAAGTGGCTCACCCGGGGCCAAATTCAACAGAAATTTCCTCATCTTAAGGCGGAACTCAACGCAATGGATACCATTGCTTCCTAATGAGGGAGGATTGATCTAGGTGGATATCCGTGGCCACCCACCTCTTCCAACTATCTCAAAATATTTTTCTGACAATTTTGGCAATTTACTATTTTTAGCAGTTTTAACTTCCAGGGCCATTTTGAGGGCCTAAATGAAGGTTTTTTCTGGATCGATCTTATTAATGATAGATGAAGGCATTATTGATCCCCCAAAATGAATATCCTCTATGATACCTTTCCAATGGGCTATCATACACCTAAAACGGAGATCGTATGCAAAAGTTACGACCCTGGGAAGTTGATGTACTAACTTACCCAAATGAGGCCCATATGACTTTTGACGCTTCATCTCCTAGGGTTAGGTTTTTGGATGTCTAGGATTTTTGGAATTCATGTTTATTTTAAAAAGTCCTTCAGAGCCTCATTGTAATCATCTTCTTGCGAATGAGCGCAGCCGTCACATTTCTTCTCTCATATAAGCCGCCACCATTCCAGCAAGCTTGTTTCCGATGCATTTTACAATTTCATCTTATTTCCTTATTGAATAGAAAACCATTTTTACTCTATCTCTATTATTTTGTGTTAAGCACCTGTTAATAATCTGTATTCATTTTTTTCTTCTTATAAAATCTGGATCAACAGTGGTCCTAAAAAGAAAGGTTACCCAGATCCTCGATTTCAACAAGATCGACGACCAAACTTCATCACGGAGACAAAAAGTGCTCAAACGTTAAAATCCTAGAGCGGTCCCACAATCAAAAACATGGTATAGCTAGAGAGTTATGTGGCAGTTGGTGGTGAATTTTGGGAGTCGAAGCGGTGTGGATCCAAACCACCCTTGAAAAATTCCGCAATCATGTGTTTATATAAGGTCCAATATGAGAGCAGCGCGTGGAAACAAAACTAGGCATTAATACAAATCATCAAAGAAAATTCACAAGGAGAAGCATTACATCAGTAGAACGCAGCTAGTCTATCACTAGAGGAAAGAGTGAGGAAACTGTGGAGAGGGTTAATTATGTAAAAATGACTCATATCTCTCCTTGCTGAGATAATAAGCCTCATCTTGATCCCAAGGAGAAATCGGTTAATGAAAGAAGGACTGGTGGTTGAAAAATTGACTACCCCCTTAAATGGAAGCATGGAGGGTCTGGCCGAGAAGACCGAAAAATGTCAGTTCGAAGTACCATAGAGGGAATGTTTTCCTGCAAGCCCAGACTAACCTAATTTTCTTTCTAACAGAAGGAGCAAGACAGATGAATAACCTTCCGGAAGGGGAGAAAGGGCATGAAAAATAATAATGTGAGAACGGACAAGAGAAGACACACAACACTAGAGAAGATGACCCAAGAAGAAAGTCATGTCATTCATTTTTGTTAGAGTGGTTTCCAACATGATCCTTGATTTTATCAGTTGTTAGATCTATTGGTACAGATGTTATACTCTTAGATTTTTGTGGAGAATCCTAGGATGGGAAGGATAGCTCACACTCCTAGTTGTTGTATATTGTTTTGATTATAAATGCATCAGATGAATAATATGAGGGGGTCGAATGGTTGAGAAGAACTCCCTTTTGCAATATTTTGACAAAATAGAGTTGTTCTCTGGCTATGTATGAGGCTTGAGACATTTTCATTAATAGAAGTCAATTTTATTTCATCATCTTGTCTCCTCTTATTCTGAAATGTTCATGCTTGTTTGATCCATATGATATGTTGTGGTTGTGTTATAATGGAGGTTTGATTATAATACTGCTATGAATGTTTTTCAGTGTTTTAAACTTTAATTTCAAGAAGTTATTGTGATTGATTTTTTCTTTCCCTAGCTGCTTGAAGGCCTTATGCTTATAGTAGACCTATCCACCTTCCTCACTAAGTCTTCCTTCTATTATTATTTATCCTTAAACAAATGACTAAAGTTAATCAAAACCTCATTTGATTATGCATGCTAGCCCATATTTATGTGTTAAAACATGCTTATGCTGAGATTTTTCCATTTGACCTTTAATTATTAATTTTCATTCACAAAACTTTTTGATGGGTATTGGGCTTATCCTCTTGCAATGTGAGGGTGATTCTCAGTGCTAAAAAATAGCACATTAGATTTTTGTTGCACTTCACAGGAAAATACCTCATGAACCTCCCTTTCTATTTGTTTAGGAGTATTGGGAAAATGGATGACACGGTCCAAGCCAAGTCCAAAGATGTGGACAATTTTTTTTTTCAATCAGGGTTGATTAAGATGCTTGTGATGGAGGAGTTGAATAAGAGAAACATAGCTTCGGAGAATTTCATTTCCTATGCACATCTACAATTAAATGTATCTCCCACTCCTCAATATAAGGTGCAGATCCCTTTGCAAACTGATTGTGTTGTTCATACAGAGAAAAGGAAAAACATAAATGGAAAACACATTGCTAAAGATACTGAGGATCCTAAGGAACAAGAAGAATAAGGGGGATCTCATCACTCTCCACAAAAGTTAATTTTTTCCACAACCAGCTCCAGAATTAGTAGAAATTCCCTCAGCTAAAACCAAAGGAAAAAAAGGGACAAGATTACTCTTCCCTTCACTAACTATTGCAGTTGAGACCCAAACTAGGAGGCCCTTGACTAGGTCATTAGCCGAGAAGAAAATTGTTGAACAAGAGGTCATACCAAAATTTCTTGCCAAGAGGAAGTATAAGGGTAAAATTGAGACTATTGAAAAACATGTTGAAGTCATAGACATAACCACTCCCCCTAACAACCCTGTTAACACATAAAACTGATTATGTAAAGGAGGATTTATGGTTTTCAGAGCCTACATTTAGCCATATATCCCTCTATTATGTCATAACATCAACTAAAATCCTCCTCTGAGTATGCAAGCTATATTTTAGTTGGCACTACAAACTGGCGCTGTGAACTAGTTAAGGAAGAGGGTTGTCTATTGGATAGGTTGCAAACATCCTGGTGCAAATTCAAAATTACCAGCATCAACCTCATAGCCAACAGGTACTCCATGATATTGTTTGTCTTGTTTGGAGGCCAGGAAGGGTTTGGCTACTTGATTTTACTTTGGCTCTACAAATTGGCTCAGGCGCTATGAATTTATATAGGCATTGTGAAATCCGGTATAGAATGTGTTGTGGAAACTCTGTTCTAAGACTGTTGAACTATTATTTTTTACCAGCTGACTTCCAGGAGCATATCCGGGTGAACCAGGATGAATTTTCAAAATTTAAAGGAGGTTATTTTCAAGCACGGACCCATGAAAGTTAACCTATTTCATTTTTCACACAGGTGTCATGGATTGGGAGATTCGAAAGAATATTTGAGCCATATGTTTTCAGTTCTCATGACTTCCTATTTGAGACATGTTTTTTCAACACGTTTTTGAGCCAACTGGAGATGAATTTCAAAAAACCGAGAGATTTTTTTCTTTAGAACTGTTGGCGCAAGTTTGTTTAGAATAGGGTCCTTCTCAAGTTACATACAAAAGGCACTATGTAGTCTAGACCGTTGGCATTTCCATCCCCTCTGAAGAGAAGAAGTCTCACCCGAAGCATTGTTGAGACAGATAGATAGGGAAGGGTAGGGATAATTCTACAGACGATCCATAGAGTACTCAGAACTCACTTCAGTTCTTGCACAATCAACATTATTAGATCAGAAACATCTAAATGTAAGAACAAAACCTACTGGTATTGTGAGCACCAGTTAACCATAAGAGAAACAATTATAACTCATAATCTATACATAAAGACTGAAACGCATAAGCAACCATGTAAAGACACATCGAATTTGAAAATTTAATTCTTCTTCATATCATCGTCAAAGATCTTTCTTACATTACAAACTCAGCATTACATAGAAAGTATAGTACAGACTCTTAGCAACAGACCTCAGCCACAGAATCCTGATTTCCCAGCCAATAGGTCACATTCATTACAGACTCTACTCTTCTTGATTTACAACAAAACCTTGGACAATTCCCATGGAATTGGCTCTGATTAACACAACTCAACTTAACAACATCAGCTAATGACCAAGAATGAATGAGCGAACTAATCAACCCGTCGACCAATCAACCCTTTTTCAATTATATTCATCCTATGTATAGCTGGGTTATGTCTTCTTGTTAGGCTTGCACCTCTTCTTGTTCTGTTGCAACTATTTTTTGTTTAGTTGATGTTGCATTGGCTTCCGCAACTGGTTTTTGTTTTTCTTCCTTCTAGCCTCTAATGGAGGTTGCGCGACCAACACTTGTGCAATTCTTTCTCAAAAACGAAGGGCCCAACAGGCTTCAACCACAATCCTTGACTCGTCCTCAAGTCAAACACTTGGTTCCTTCACATTGTCACATACCCACCATGGAAATCAAAATTTTTTGCCGAATCCTTGAGGATTAGAATCCCTGAAATATCTACAGGGGTCTAGCATAGGCTAGTCCCTTCCTGGTCCACCTCCATGTGATCATGGGTCATGACCACAGGCTGAACAAGTATGGCATCCTTTCTCTCTTCGCGGCTCAGCGCTACCAGAGCATCGAGTCATTCAACTCTGCAAACCCCGACACAACGAAGTGTCAAACCCTGAAAAGGGATAGCAAGTACAAGTTTCCTATTTGGGTCTTGTCCTCATGACCACGTTCCATGACCATTCGCTTAAACTGGAAAAGACCTCACCGGCCCTTCGCGATTTGGGAAATTGCGATGCATGACTTCTTCCTTTCCTATTCAAATCCCCAAAAATCATGAAGTCTCCCAAGTTTCCCTCCAAAGGGAGATCAATGACTGTAAGCCTCCCCTGATACGACGGTTTGGATCCTTTCAGGATTTCGATCCCCGAGGGTTCGAGATGCAACGATCCCAAAAAATCATGTCATGCAAATCTCTAAATTTCGATATAGGGATCTGTGTAGGAGATCAATGGCCCTTGATAGTGTCGATCCAACGGTCCACATGATTTCAGAACTTTCCCTAAACTCTGACCGCTCAACACACATCTCCCTTGATGGATAGTCCATATTCCTTCGGGACTTCTATTTGACACTTTTCACTACTCGCAACTTCGTAGGTTGTAGCATCAAGCTCTCATTCTCTTCTTTTCCAAAATATCGAGATGCAAAAGTCAACGACGGTTAACTTCCTCTTCGTGCTTCTCGTAACTTACAACCTCGTGAGTTGGAGCGTTGAGCCTTCGTGCTCTTATCTCGTGAATCCCTGAGACGCGAAAGTCAGCAGTGGTTGACTTCCTTTCCGGGAAACACGTGCCCACCTATCAATCACACAGGCCCCATTTGATGGATGTGCCACGTATTCTCACGAGCCTTGGCTCTCGGCACTTCATGACTTCTATGGTCAAAAGTAACACCTTCCAACCTCCGAACCCCTGAACTCCTGATATACGATATCACCACGGAGTTCTGATCCAACGGTTCTACCGTTCCTGGATCCAACGGTTTGGATTTTTCTCCTCGGATGGACAGTTCATATTATTTCGTGAATTCAGAACTTCTGATGTTGAGTGTCCAGACCTTCATCCTCTGAACTCCCGAACATCTGAATCGTGGATATCCCGATACCACCCCTTTGGGACTTTCGCTCTACTACTCTTCGCGTGAGATCTTAAACCTCATGTAGCTCTCGACAGATAACGTGTTTTCTAACTAAGATCTAATGGCTAATATCTTCCCCATGCTGTGCACTCTCTCATTTCTCCCTAGACATGGAAAAACCAACGGTCCAAATGCTCCCACAGACCTTGGGGATCTATGGTCCCGATTTCTTCGCTACTTGCCAAGATAAAGGAAAAGGGTTAAGGCATGTAACGTCCTCGTTTCTTCCTCCAACCTAACAGTCATTAATGACCGCATATTTTCATACGGGATCTCATCCGTCGATCGATATTTATCCATACGCTTCCATTTCGGGACTTCGCAAGTCAGGGTTTTGGGAATTGTGGATGCAAAGGATTACACCTTTGGGTATTCTGGTTACTAAAATGCCGAAATACCAAAGTAATAGGGGCCATTCACCCTCGTGCTGGGTTTTGGGACTTACGCCAACGAATCCTCCAATAGACTCTTGGTTCGACTGTCCAGAAAGGTATTCTTGCATGAAGATCTATAGGGGGATTATGGGAGATAGATAAGGGAAAACAAATTCCTGAGAACAGGCTTGAAGTCTGTATTGATTCAATGTGCATACATATAAATATAAATCTATTTATAAGCATAATCCATACGTGACCCTTTCATTATAAGCATGCAACCACCATTCCTGAATCAAAACACTACACCAACAGTCTTATACTCAAACCATTCATAAAACTTCACAAAGTAAGAGCATATATGTCAGCATATAAATTTCACGATGCAAGATGTAAAACACTTATTAGAAACAACACCATAGGTGAGTGCAACTACTGAGAGGGGTGCTCATTTCCACCCAATCGTAGGCTCAGTGATTCCGATAGGATTTACCACTAGACACCCCTGAGCTGAGACCACGATGCTGCGAGACTGCGTCTCTGTTTTCTAGTGACCGAGAATGAGGGTTATTCTCCCCCTTCTCTGCTATCACTCACTCTGTATTTTTCCAGAGTTTTCCTTCCTCCCCTCGCATCTGCCCCCCTTCTCGCTTCTCCCTCACGCATTTTACTCTTGCGAGGTTGCATGTGGTGCAATTTCCCTCGCACTAGTCAAGCCTGATGGCTTTACAGAAGGACGGTTCACCCCCTCCCATCCCTCATTACTCATGAGGAGCCATCTACCTACCAATTCTGGTGAGTTATTTAATTCGGGGCCAGTGAGCCGCCCTTGGTTCCCCATGCCAATGAAGTCCAAATACGGTATTGTTTTCGGTGGAAGTTAATGCCACCTTTCCAGGTGCCTTCCACCACCTTTTTTCATCCATCGTGGTCTCTTTTTCAGCATATCCCCTCTCAGCAATCCTGCAATATATATTCATAATATTATTCACATTCATTTACCTTTTTCACAAGGTCCATTCACATTTTTGAGTTTGCCACTGTTCTGGGCCAGTATAGTTATTTTTACAAACTGGGGGAAATAGGGTGTTACAATTCCCTCCCCCTTAAAGGAACATCATCCTCAATGTTCTTATCTATCAACATGACATGTATGTACAGAAGTAAACAAAATCGGATATGTTTGTCTCATGGCATCCTCCATTTCCCACGTAACCTCATCTAGGCCAAAATGTCTCCACTACACCTTGACCTGTGAAATGGTTCGGTTCTGAAGAAGGGTTTCCTTTCTGTCCAGTATGTACTGAGGTTCTGGTAGAAATTCTCCCTCTAGTTCCACCTGGATCACATACCAGTCAATTATATGATTAGAATCATGTACATATTTCTTAAATAATGAAACATGGAAAACATTATGTGCTTTTACTGTGGGAGGAAGTGCTAGCCTATAGGCTATAGGTCCCACTCTATCTAGAACCTCAAGGGGTCCATAATACCGAGGTGCCAACTTTTCACAAGCTCCCATTTTCAGGGAACTCTTCCTGGGCCTAACTTTGAGATATACATGATCTCCTGCTGTGAACTCTCTTGGAGTTCTCTTTTGTTCGGCATAACTTTTCTGTTGGTTCTAAGTGACCTTCAGGTTTTGTTTTATCCGAGTCACCTGCTATTCCATTTCTTTCAACATGTCGGGTCCAAAAGAAATTTTGTTTACGGGATTACTCCAGCTGACCGGAGTGTTACACGGTCTACCATAGAGGGCTTCAAAGGGGCTCATCTTCAAGGATGTTTGGTAGCCATTGTTGTAGGTGAACTCTACCAATGGCAGGTAGTCTTCCCACTTCCTGGCTTGATGCATTACATGCATTCTTAGCATGTCTTCAAGTATTTGGTTCACTCGTTCTGTTTTTCCATCGATTTGAGGGTGATAGGAGGTGCTAAACAACAACTTGGTCTCTAAACCAACCATCAGTGATTTCCAAAAGTTGGAAGTAAATTTCGTGTCTCTGTCAGACATGATCTCTTTTGGAATACCATGCAGT
>JZKD02S0778127.1:66701-76980 GCA_000966675.3 Picea glauca | reverse complement strand
AATCTGGCTTTATGGGCAGCTAGCCAATCCATACCAATCAACAGATCATATGATCCCAGGGGTAATATGTTAAGGGTTTCTTGGGTGGGGAATTCACCCAACATTAATTGGTAGGATGGTATGACTTCTGCTATCCTCCTTTTGGTGCCAGTAGCTAACTGTACCAACCATGGCTTGGTATGTTTTTGTGGCTGTAGTTTACACTTGTCCATGGCTTTAGGGGCTATATAACTCAAATTTTAACCAGGGTCAATTAAAAAAGACACTAGATGGTTGGAAATCATACCTTCTATTTCCACTATTGAAGCTTGGTGGTCGGCTTGGTTATTATCCAAGGATGCATAAATTTGTGGCACACTCCTGGCCACATCATTGACGGTAGCAGCTTCCTGTATGTTATAAATCCTTCAACTATTTTGTTGTCGGTGTGGGTAGTCTCTCAGGAGATGTTCTTCTCCGCAACCCCAACATTTCAAAGGTTCTCTCTTTGGGTTATCAGTTTTCATTGATATGGGTCCAGAAGTTTTATTTCCGCTCAAGGAGGGAAAATTCTGTTGGTGCATACTCCAGGATGGAAAGTTCATTCTTGGGTTCTTCTTGTAGTTCTTAAATCATGGGGATTTAATTCCCCTTTTCTGAAATATGGAACTATTCCTCTGTTTCCATCCTTCGTGAGGTTTTGCTCGGTATCCAAACTGTTCATGACAATAGGTTTCCTTTCGAATAGTGCCTTCTAGAGTCTTTGGCTCATCAAATTCAATTATGTTCCGATAGTCCTTAGGTAGTCCACTGATGAAGCATTGTACCTTTGCCTTTTCTGCTTTTATATAGGGTACATACCTCAACAAATCAAGAAATTTGTTGACATATTCTTCTATCGTGAGTTGTCCCAATTTGATTTCATAAAACTCTTTAGTCTTTTTTTCGAAATATTTTTCCGACAGATACTTCTTCCGGAAGTATTTCTCAAAACGTTCCCAAGACAGGTCCTCTTCGCAAACCCCTTTCACATTCTTAAGATCTTCCCACCAAATGGAAGCCTTTCTATTCAAGTTGAAGGTGGCCACTCAAGCCTTCATATTTCCTAAAAAGTCATGGACTCTGAAATAACTCTTTACTCCAAGCAGCCAGGCCTCTGCTTCCTCTCCCTTATTTATTTCACCGTCGAAGGAGGGTAGTTTGGATTTTCTGAATTCTTCAGATTTTCGACCTTTGGAAGGCTTTTGCTTCTTCTGTTTCTTTCAGGAATACGAACTGGTCCTGCTACTAGAAGAGCCTTCTGAATCGCCAACTTCCTTCTCAGATGAATCACTCAGCATTGGTCCTTTACCTCTGGGGTGGACCTTTTTCGAGGTGCTCCTCTCAGTGTGGCCACTGATATGACCATATTTCTGAGTTTCAAGTTCATGTTGCATTTGTCTTTGTAGATCAGATAAACTCTGCAGTAAAACTGCGTTAATTTTTGTTTGTTTTTCTTGTTCTTTCATCATCCTTTCATTGTCATCCTTGCAGCTTTGTAATTCAACCATGAGACTCCTCACAGTCTCGACTAGATTTGGAGGGGTCCCTGCTACCCTTCTTTCATTAGACTCTTCATCTCTATTGTGGGAGCCTTCTCCCACTTCATGGTGAGTCACCATACTATGCATTGATAATTTCCCATGGTTGATCTTTTGCTTGTGTGCAAAAGGAAAAACGTTGGTTGTTAGTCAACATTTATATTTATTTATAACCACTACATAATTCATATTTTCACATGTACACACACACAATAGGGGATTTTCATTCTTAACTTCGTCTTTTGATTAGGAAGGTTAAGACAAGGGGTTACTCTTTTTAAGAGTGTTCCGAATGGATCTTCTGTGCAACTCGTTCATGAGCCCAAGCAGGTCGAGTGTTGTAACCATGCTCTGATACCAAATTGTCACATACCCACCACAGAAATAAAAACAAATTCGTCGAATCCTCGAGGATTAGAATCCCCGAAATGCCTACAGGGGTCTATTATAGGCTAGTTCCTTCCTAGTCCACCTCCATGTGATCGTGGGTCACGACCACAGGCCAAAAAAGTATGGCATCCTTTCGCTCTTCGCCGCTCAACGCTACCAGAGCATCGAGTCTTTCGACTCTGCAAACCCCGACACAACAAAGACCCGAACCCCGAAAAGGGCTAGCAAGTACAAGTTTCCTATTTGGGTCTCGTCCTCATGACCACGTTTCGTGACCACGCGCTTAAACCGGAAAAGACCTCACCGGCCTTTTGCGATTCGGGAAATCATGATGCATGACTTCTTCCTTTCCTATTCAAATCCCCGAAAACCATGAAGTCTCCCAAGTTTCCCTCCAAAGGGATATCAACGGTTGTAAGCCTCCCCTCATTCGACGGTTTGGATCCTTTCGGGATTTCGGTGCCCGAGGGTTCGAGATGCAACGATCCCAAAAAATCATGTCATGCAAATCTCTGAATTCTGGTATGGGTATCCATGTAGGAGATCAACAGCCCTTGATAGTGTGGATCCAACGGCCCACAGGATTTCAGAACTTTCCCTGAACTCTGACCGCTCACCACGCGTCTCCCTTGATGGATGGTCCAGATTCCTTCGGGACTTCTATTTGACACTTTTCGCTACTCGCAAATTCCCAGGTTGTACCATCGATCTCTCGTTCTCTTCTTTTCTGAAATCTCGAGACGCAAAAGTCAGCGATGGTTGACTTCCTCTTCACGCTTCTAGCAACTCACAACCTCACGAGTTGGAGCGTTGAGCCTTCATGCTCCTATCTCATGAATCCCCAAGACGCGAAAGTCAGCAATGGTTGACTTCCTTTCTAGGTGATGCATTCCCACCTGTTAATCACACGGGCCCCATTTGATGGACGTGCCATGTATTCTCACAAGCCTCAGCTCTCGGCACTTCATGACTTCTATGGTTGAAAGTGACCCCTTCCAACCTCCGAACCCCTAAACTCCCGATATACGATATCACCACGGAGTTCTGATCCAACGGTTCTCCCGTTCCTAGATCCAATGGTTCAGATTGTTCTCCTCGGATGGAAGGTTCAAATTCTTTCGTGAATTCATAACTTTTGATGTTGAGTGTCCAGACCTTCGTCCTCCAGACACCCAAACTTTTGAATCGTATATATCCCAATACCACCCCTTCGGGATTTTCACACTACTTCTCTTCGCGTGAGGTCTTAAACCTTGTGCAGCTCTCGACAGGTCCAATGGTTTTCATGTTTTCTAACTAAGATCTGACAGCTCAGATCTACCCCAAGCTGTGCACTCTCCCATTGCTCCCTGGACGTGGAAAAATCAACGGTCCAGATTCTCCCACAGACCTTGGGGATCTACGGTCCCTATTTCTTCGCTACTCGCGAAGATAAAGGAAAAGGGTTAAGGCATGTAACATCCTTGTTTCTTCCTCCAACCTAATGGTCGTGAATGAACGTATATTTTTCGAAGGGATCTCGTCCGTCGATCGATATTTATCCATACACCTCCATTTCGGGACTTCACAAGTCAGGGTTTCAGGAATTGTGGATGCAAGGGATTACATCTTTGGGTATTCCGGTTACTAAAATGATGAAATACTGAAGTAACAGGGGCCATTCACCCTCGTGCAGGGTTTTGGGACTTATGCTAATGAATCCTCCAACAGACTCTTGGTTCGACTGTCCAGAAAGGTATTCCTGCAGGGAGATCTATAGGGGGATTCCGGGAGACAAATAAGGGAAAACAAATTCTCGAGAACAGGTTTGAAGTCTATATCGATTCAATGTGCGTACATATACATATAAATCTATTTATAAGCATAATCCATACGTGGCCCTTTCATTATAAGCATGCAACCACCATTCCTGAATCAAAACACTACACCCGCAGCCTTATACTCAAACCATTCATAAAACTGCACAAAGTAAGAGAATATATGTCATCATATAAATTTCACGATGCAAAATGTAAAACACTTATCAGAAATAGCACCAGAGATGAGTGAAATTGTTGAGAGGGGTGCTCATTTCCACCCAACCGTAGGCTCAACGATTCTGATAGGATTTACCACAAGCCACCCCTGAGCTGAGACCATGATGTTGTGAGACTACGTCTCTGTTTGCTAGTGACCGAGAACGAGGGTTACTCTCCCCCTTCTCTGTTATCACTCACTCTATATTTTTCCAGAGTTTTCCTTCCTCCCCTCGCATCTGCCCCCCTTCTCACTTCTCCCTCAAGCCTTTTCCTCTTGTGAGGTTACCTGTGGTGCAATTTCCCTCGCACTGGTCAGACCTGACGGCTCTATGGAAGGGAAGTTCACCCCCTCCCATCCCTCATTACTCATGAGGAGCCATCTACCTACCAATTCTGGTGAGTTATTTAATTTAGGGCCAGCGGGCCGCTCTTGGTTCTCCAGGCCAGTGAAGTCCAAATACGGTATTATTTTTGGTGGAAGTTAACTCCACCTTTCCAGGTGCCTTCCACCACCTTTCTTCAGCCATCGTTGTCTCTTTTTCAGCATATCCCCTCTCAACAGTCCTGCAACATATATTCATAATATTATTCACATTCATCGACCTTTTTCACAAGGTCCATTCACATCACACATTCACATTTTTGAGTTTGCCACAGTTCTTGACCAGTATAGTGTTGGCAGCCAATTCACATTTTTCCACTGTCTTATAAGCTACTTGCACCATTGTTTTGAAAACCTTAAATTTTTCGTCGCAATTCTCAAATGAAACGACACTTTTTTTTTGTTGTTTGCACACTTACCTTCGTTTTGTTTTCACGACTGTAAGCGTGAAAACTTGGTCTTTCGAAGCTGCATTTAAATCATTATTGAATTGTCGTTATCATTTTTTGTCGATATGCCCATTGCATTTACATTTTACTTATCACTATGCAGTTGGCAAAAGACCTTTCAATATGTACTCATTTGACATTCTTGATTTGATTGTGTGATTTTGTTTCATTGAGTTTGTGATACATTGGCAATTGGATTCACATGTTCTTTGATTGATCTACTTGGCATATTGGTTTCATAAAAATACATAGGTGTCATGGTTAAACCCTTGATATATTTCATTTAATATGACATCTAGTTCATGTTATCAAAACACATTGTCACATTGGTTAAACTCATGGTATGAATTGTTACAACGCATGTCACATAGTCAAAACATTGGTATTGGTTTCGATTTGTATGTTGGTTTTAAATCTATGGCATAACTATTGATTGTACATATGGTTTATCCACTTACCAAAGGATTTGATTGATTGAAATGGTATAGTTATAACACATATGTGTTGTGACTTGTATAGTTGATAGTGTCGGTGGTTGTACCTTGGCAATAACTATTATGCATGGCCAACGAATAGCTCCACCACCTTCGCACGATGTCATTAATGTTTCTCCTATCCCTGTTTCACCTCTGTTAGCTCGAGTAACCCTTCGTGCACTCTGCTCCTATGTATGCTATGATTCAAACCCTAGCTCGTTCACCGTGTGCTCGGCTCCATGGCACCGGTGGTGCAAATTGAGCCGAACGGTAGCCAAGCCTTGCTACTGTTCGACAATGCACTGAAAGACTTAGAGGATAGCGGATGGCTCACCTTTTTACAGCGATTCGAGGATTTTAATCTATTTGTTACACAACAGTTCGCCCTGAATTTTGATGGCTGTAGGGCCAAGGTGGGTGACATTCAGTTGGAAATCAGTGAAGATTTTATTAGCTCCGCCACGGGGTTAGCAGCCACGTGCCAGCGTTGGTTTAAAAATTCAAAAGTGGAAGAGGTTCCATAGCCACTACTGTTCGTCTCGCGAAAGGTCACATCCTGTGACAGAGGTATGCCAATTTCCACGCTCAAACCATGATGGCATGATCTTTTGATGGTGGTCAAACAATTCGTGACCTGTGAGGGTCGATATGGACTGGTTTTTCTCTATCACCTTTGACTGTTAATGAATTTTATAGGGTATCCATTGAATATGCCTTTTTACTTCCAGTGTAGCCTTTATAAAATTTCTAAGAGGTTTAAAAGAGAAAAGGACGATAGTATATTGTTCCACCATGGTCTAATCAGACTCATAGTTGTTCATCACTTAAGTCTCCACGGTGATAGTTGGTGATCTTTTATCTCTAGAAATGGTTTTGATGATGCAGAGCTCGTCCAAGTTGACAAGACTGTGGTTAGTGTGACTAAGGTTGGGCCACCCGTGCCCTTCCATGTCCTACTACCCTCTCCTAAACCCTTGGTCAACCCTGATACTGACTTACCCGACGTTTCAGCAAACAAGGTTGAGGCTATAAAAAAGCCTATAAGCAAAAAGGTCAAGGGAAACCCTACTGTTGATGGAAAAGGTAAAAATAATGCTCGGCTTATCTCAAGAATGGCTAGGAATAAGCCTAAACATAGTGTTGAGCAGAAGCCCATAGTCCTTAGTCACAATTCGGACTCTGACATAGAACGCTTCCTAGCTAGTGAGTACCCTTACTCACAGGGTCTGTGTTCCAAGCCACCCTTTGACTTCGTTTCTAATATACCCCCTTGCCTAAGGAAAAATCCTAGCTACCCTGGGATCAAGCTACCTAACGAAACCCTCAGCGATATAACCAAACCCTCACCTGCATTTTCGAAGCCCGGACAGTCGTCATGTGATCAATGTGATGTGTGGTTGGAACGATACTATACAGATGTTCTATTACTTCAATCGAAAATCAAAGCGTTGGAAAATCAAGTTGTTGTGTTGACCAGTCAAAGGGACAAACTTCAAGCAAATGATAGGAAGCAGAAAACCACTGGTTCCATCGTTTTTAGGAACGTCGAATCGGCTACAGCCATTGTCAATTCCAAAATGTCATGATCAAGTTGTCTGCTCATCATCCAGGTATGAATTTCGATATCATTTTCGCTTTGTGAATTGGTAGGATTAATATAATGATTTGAGTTTGGTTTTCAAATAGCTTTGTCTATCATTCAAAATGGCTCTGTCATAATGTTGTTCATCCTGTACATTCTTTTCATTGTGCTAAAATTAAATGAAGTTTCGATTTGGTTAAATGATCTGGTCGTGCCCAGTTTAGCAATTGATAAGTTTTCATCAGATTTGATTCGTTTATCTATTGAGTTAACGAAATCAATGGTTGCTTTCGATTGGATTTGTTTGTATCTAATCTGAACAGGAGGTTTTCATGCTAAATTTAGAGCACGATCATGTCTTGATTTGGTATGATTTTGTTATTATATCGGCTCTAATTTAGTTTGTATGCTATGATTTTGGAACGATTTCGTGAATTGAATTATTATGAAATGTAATATTACAACTCTGTTCAACCCCAATTTGGAAGGGATGACTCTGTTTTGCATGGAAACGATATTCTCATTTAAGCTTGTACAAAAGATATCTATGCCCGAATCATGGAACGGTTTTGATTCACAACGACTATGTTAAGCTCCAACTGTTCGATTTGCTTTTCTTTTGATTGGATTGTTGTGTATTTTCAGTTAGTACGATTGTTTTCGTGAGTTGGATTTGTATCATAGTTGCTGCTCTGCTTGATTTTAATTTTCAAAACGAGTTGATTAAACCCAGAATCGACAAATGTTATCTCTGTCAAATTCAGTGGTAATTCGTTTTGAAATGAACGATTGCGTTCAATGTCATTCGATTTGTTTGTCCCAAATATCAATAACAAACAATCGAACAAATCCTACAGATCATGTTATCAATCGTTTGATTCCATTATCATTTCGTTTGTGGTAATTTACACAGCAGTTTTGACTTGATGGGTCGTTTGTTTATGTTGTATCAATTTGAAAATGATCTTGTTGTTTTCGTATGGATTCGATCGTGTTCCCTGTTTGTGAGGTAGCATAAATGATTACCTATGATTTGTTTAATTGTATCGATTTCAATTTGATATGAAACGATTTCATTACTATTCAATACGATTTTGTATACCTGAATTGGTAACGAATTGAATAGAACGTACCCATCTCTGTTACCATTTGGTTGAGTATGATTTAGTGTGTTCAAATTGCATACAAGTGTCAATTTGAATAAGGCTTTTAGAAATAAAATATCTTTTGATAGTTTGAACGTATTTTCAAAGATTTTAATTGATTTTAATGCTGATTCTGTGTATGATATAGACTAGCTACAGAATCGCAAGATTTTGTAGCTAGTCTATAGAATTAGATTTTTTATCATTTTTATCAACAAAATGTCCTCCTAACTTATCCATTTTTTACCCTTTTCAGTTACATATGAATTGCATTGGGCATGCTGGACAGTCTAGGAGATATTTTTGTGATTTAGTTTTTATTTTAGATTCCTAGTTTAGTCAGACTTGGGATATCTTCCCAGATTTTTTGTAAACAGTTTTCATAACTTCCACATGGATGTTTTACCCTGTGAGAAGTATTTAAATACTTATTATTTTTTGTAATAAGAATCATCATCACTTGTGGGAGAACCAGGCTATGGATTTCTAATACAAACTGAGACAAGAATTGATGTTTTGCTACAACTTTTGCTTTCATAATATCAATCTTTTGTTTCAAGTTTATGCATGTCATTTGCAGTTGATTATAGACTACTTTGGCTATCATAGTCTATTGCAGAATGATATGATTTAATTAATGTGTTATCCATATCTGATTTCTTTCATTATTTAAAAATACAGCAATTACTTGGTTTCAGTTAATGAATGACAGATTTCTCTTCTTCGTTAATCGAATCATTTTGTATAAGTCTTTACATACAGGTTTATCTAACTATGAAGATTTATAAATCATAAGATTGTTGTAATTTTTAATGTCTTGTGTGTCCCGTAATCATATTTGAAGAGCACTGCAGCTTTTTGTTTACGAGGAGTGCCTAGATAATTCGGTGCGGGTTTTCTCCCTCCAATCAGCTAAGACAATCATCATACACAGGGAAAACCTGGAGCGTTTCTCTAGGTCAGTTTGATTATTTATTTAATAGTTAATTTGTTAGTATAATTTAAGTATTTAGTTAGATATATGTTTAGTTAGATTTGTAGTTAGAATCGGTATATTAGTTGTTTAGTTTAGTTAGTTTTTGTTTTTATTTCTGTTCATAAAATTATAAAATCAACAAAAAATATCTCTCTCTGTCTTAGGGCAGAATGCAAATGAGTTTTTCAGGTTTTCATTCAAATCTATAAATTGTAGATATTGTACATTTTGTGAATAAGTTATATTTTTGTTAGTAGTTAGATATTTAATCAGTTAGAGTTAGTATAGTATTAAGTAGTAGATTGTATATATAGTTTTAGTTAGATTAGTTTGTTAGTTTGTTTTAATAGTTAGTTTTAGTTAGATTAGTTAGTTTAGAGTAGTTTTTCTTTTTTGTTTTCTTAGGACCTTAGATCAGCTAACGGAGCTGTTAAACCCGTCAGGGTGGTTCATCCCAAATGGCTTGGGTTATTAGACAACCCCGGACCGGTTCCACTCTCCCAGTTAATGGACGGTCAATTTCGCCCGTCAACATATAGTTATTTTTACAAACTAGGGGAAATAGGGTGTTACACACATTCTCTAGGAGAAACTATTGCTTTCCCTAATCCAGATTTTTCTCTTCTTTGAGCTCTTCTATTTGTTTCTTTTCTTCCTTCACTTCTTCAAAAGAAGGGCCCAATTCTAGAAAGAGCTCTAATGCTCTGTGCTTTACTCCATGAAAGATTTCAACTTTGTCCTACCATTTCTGGGCAAGGAGTGATGCTTCGGCCAGGAACTGTTGGGTCATCTCTTTGTTGTGCTCCTTTGGCTTGGCCGCAACCAACGATTTCCATTTGGAGTCAGTTGTTGTGTCAACTTGGTGCATCTGCATATAGGCAGTTTAAATCACTGGTCGAAACTCATGCATCTCTTTCTTGGCTACTGACTCTGCTTCGTAGAGGGAATTTAGTTTGTTATCGACCTGCTAAATTTGGTCGAAATTTTTTTTCTGCTCCATGGGGTCCATTGTGACCACAACTTCCTCGTTGAGCACCTGGATATTTGTGCGCACTTCCCCCAAGACTTGATTTTGTCGAGCGATGATACCTATCCAATCGCGGTTTGTGTTGATACTGAGAGGGGGGTGAATCAGTATCAAGTACAATTTAAAACATTTTTCAACTTATACTTAAACCATTCAATTGTATCCAATTATAAATGAACAATAGTATAAGAGTTACACCAATACACCACAATACACCATGCACAATATATGAGAAATAATCAATAGTTTTTTGTTCAAGGGAAGTAATGACTTCC
>JZKD02S0778127.1:0-43757 GCA_000966675.3 Picea glauca | reverse complement strand
ACTGTCGAACATCAACAGAGCCTAGCTACCATTGGGTTCAGCCCTCATGAATGGAGCCATGGTGCGAGTGCATGGTAAGGGTTTGGTTCACATTCACCAACACACAGGAGCAGATTCATTCGGTCTAACCACTATGAACGATCAAAGGGGCAGCATTAATGTGTGCATGCGAGGGTGGTGGAATCACTTACCACCATGTATAATAGTAATGGAAAAGTACAACCAGCGATTAATCTTCTGTTCAATCAATCATAGCATAGTTTAAAACCTTAACATTCGGCCAACCATAAAAATCAAACGATGAGTGATATGCCAACGTGCCATTAATCATATATTTTCTAACCATTGTCATTCAACATGGAATCAAATCCAAATGTTAAATATGCGCCATCGTATAAGTGTGTAATCAAAAGTTTTAAAACATTAATCCAATCGAATTCAAATAAAATTGCCAAGACAAGAGCTATATAAATTTTAACATAAGGATCACATTATATAGATAAAAACAAAAAGAAACCATGACCCCTATGTAAATCAATGACTAGGCAAGTCTCAAAAAATATAAATCTATATGCTCAATGCCTTACCAATTTAATAAAATCCAGTTGCACAATCAAAGTAAGAATAGGCAAATAGGCATGGTTCGAAAATCCTTTCAGCCACTTAATGATAATCCAAAGGTAAGTTCCACTCAAAATATCAATAAAAGATCAAGACAGTTCAAATAACGATGGAGGAGTTTTCACGCTTACAGTCGTGAAAACTAAATGGAGACCAATTTGCAAATGTCGCAAGAAATGAAAATATCGTCTATTTGGAAAATGCGACGACAATTTGAAGTTCAGAAGACATAGGTGTAGGCATCTTATAGGGCAATAGAAAAAATTGAATTGGTTGCCAACACGGTCATGCCAAGATTTTTGTATTTCCTTTTCAACCGACTAATGGAAATCTGCTGGAAATCTTGTTTCTTCGAGTTCTTGTAGCTCCGCAAGTCTCTGTGACACTGATTCTTCATCTGTCATACATGTGGCTTGTGAAATATAAAGACTTGGTGTGATGAACTATGTGAGCACCACTGCCTCTTTTCCATAAACCAACTAGAATGGTGTATATCTGTGGAGTTTCTTTGTGTTTGTCCTGTAGGCCCATAATACAACTGGAACTCTATCATCCCAGTCCTCTCGGTTTACGCAACAGACCTTTGTTAGTCCTTTTTCCAAGATTTTGTTGAAGGCTTCAACTATTCTGTTGGCTTGTGGGTGGTATGGACTGCTCTTGTGATGCCGAATCATAAATTCGGTGGTAAGTGTTGCTATAGTGCTGCTAATGAAGTGATCTCCCTGATCGATGGTTAGGATCCCGGGACATCTGAAGCGGGTAATGATATTCTCGAAAATGAACCTAGCAGTCGTATCCATAGAACAATCCTTTATTGTTACTGCTTCGACCCAACGAGTAAGGTATTCAGTTGCAGTAATGATGTACCTTGCCTTTGAATGTTTGGCTATGGGGTTGATGGGCCCAATGAAGTCAACTGCCCATTTCTCAAATGTCTATAGATCTCTAACTGGTTGTAGTGGTAATTCATCTTGACATGATGGTTTTCCCACCCATTGACAAACGTCACATGATCTAGCGTATGCTTTTGCATCCTTGAAAAGTGTTTCCCACCAAAGTCATGCATGTAGAACTTTATGATCTAGCATATGATTTTGCATCCTTGAAAAGTGTTTCCCAGAGTATATCATTATTTTCATGATCTAGGACACATTGTCTGAGGATACTATCTAGTCCTAGTTTATACAGTTGGTCGGTGATCAACTGGTAATCTTCTGCTCTGACGACCATATGGCATTTTTGGGTTGCGGAATATGTTTCAAGGCAGGCCCTTGTGCTGAGAAAGGTTTCTATGTCCTTCAGGTATTATGGTATTGCCTCGATCCTGAAAAAATGTGCATCTGGGAGTTGATCATCGACTGCTCCGCCACTTTCTCCTGACTCTAGTATGGATAGATGGTCGGGTCCGACGTTGCAATATCTTCGGATGAACCGATGATAATACCATGTGTGTTCAAGTTTGGAGAACATTTGTTTAACACTCATAGGTGGCGGCATATTCACAATGGCCACTACTTTAGTTGGGTCTACCAATACTCCTTCTTGGCAGACTATGTGGCCCAACATATTTCTGTGTGGCACACAGAATATACACTTCTTGAGGTTTAGTGAGATTTGTAACTCTCTGCATCTGTCAAACATTAGCTTTAGTAGTCCTACATGTACCTTGAGCAGGACATATATTGTCCAATCGTCCATATAGACCTCTATGAACTTATGGATAAACTTTCTAAAGGATACTATCACAATCCTAGAGAAAATTGTAGGGGCGTTCTTTAAACCAAATGGCATTACATTATATGCAAACAATCCCCATTAGGTGATGAAGGTGGTTTTTCTCTTGTCATGATTGGCTGTAAAAATAAGTTCTTTAATATTTTGCAGGACTCGTTCAAGCTCAGGGTACTTACTTGTGAACGAGAAGTCTTTGCAAAATTGAGCTGCTAGTGTTCGCCAATCGTTGTTCTGTCTTCTGGTTTCCTCATGTATAAACCAAGATTTTGGAATTTGGCCTAGGGAATGGGGGAATACCTGAACCCAGAAGAGAGAGGGTATCTTCACAACCTGCCATTGTGTCACACACTGTTCGATGTGTATTCTAGGGTCCAATTCTCTGATGAACAGTTGCGCGGTGTGGGGGTCTGTCTAAATCTATGATTCCAGTTGTTCCTTATTCCAAAACCCATATTTGAGAGCTTGTTTCACCTCGTCCCAAGTTTTAAGTGTAGTTTTGTGTGTAGCCCACCATCTGGGAGGGTTATTCTAGAAAGAGATATCTAGTACCGAGATTTTTTGATCCTCTCTGACATTTTCTTCCATGCTCTGCAAGAATTTTGCTAGGTATGAGGTGCCACCATATACTGGGTGTTCTCTGACTTCAGTCCCAATCCATATGGTCATTCTGACAGTTGTGCACCTTCTTGAGAATCTTTCGTGCGAACCTTGTTGCCAACTATCAAAATCCAGTTTTGAGTCTTCGTCTACTGATTGTATACTTCTCCAGCTTACTAATCCATCCGCAGTAGAATTTATATAATCGTTTCTTGTCCCGGTTGTTATGGTGTACAATTGGTCTAGGTCTTCTCCTTCCATATTATTGTTCATTGGTTCTATGTACCTGGGTCCTACATATGGATCTAAAGGTTGATCTACCTTGATTCCCGCAGCTTCAAAAGTCATAGTGTTTGTGTAATTTTTGTAGGCCCAATCGATGCCAAGTAGTGCAGGGTAGGGGTCCTTGTCTCCCATGATCTCAATGACTTCAAAGTCAGCCATTATTTTTTCTCCTGCTACATCGATTTCCACGTTCTCCAGTATTCCTATGGGAAAGATATAGTATTGTTTTTCCATTCTTAGTTGAATTGGTGAATATGTCAGTCTTGGTTTTCCTAAGGCTTCCCAGGTTTTCTTGGGCATAATGTTCACATATGACCCTGGGTCTAGCATGACGTCCTTAATTTCAAAGTCATCTAATTGGGAGACTAGTGAGAATTCTTTTCCAGTTCTTTCTTTTCTTCATTACACTCTCTGAGTTCTATTCTCAAGAAGGTTAGCCCTAATCCTTGCTTCAAAGGTTTCTTCATTTCCTAAGACTAGGTATAGCGCATTGTGAAACTTCTCTGTCAGTTGGTCATTCCCCAGAATGTCAGAGAATAATTGGAACCAAATGTCAACTGCATTTTGATGTTGCTCAGGTTGTCTTGGTATGCCTATAGGGTTTCTGGGTGCAGGGGGTGAAGTAGGTACTTGTGCTACCTTATGATATACAATCGGCTGAGGGGGGTTCTCTTGCATTTCACAACTAGGAATACTCTGGAAGGATTCTATGGCATATTTAAAGAAAAAAAAATTTTAAGGGGTCGTACTTGTCTCCATTAGGTAATGCCTTCTGAATCTGGGGTAGAGCTTCAGCATCAGCTCCTGTCCTCGCACCTCCTTGAGTAACGATGTTAAGATTCAACAATTGTCCTTTAGAAATCCTTTTGATCTCTGAACTAATAAGGTTAGTTCCTCTTTGTCGTACCCTATCTTCTCATTTTGCAATTAGCTCTGGGTAGTCTTCAGTTGCATGTCCGTTGGTTCTATAGTGAGAAAACCATGGCCGCCTTGGATGAGGACAATCTCTAGCCAAGTGACCCTGCTCATCACAATTATAACATCTACTCGGTCCTCTTCCACCATTTTTTCCTCCTCTAAACTCTCTACCAATTCCACCTCCTCGGCCTCATCCTGATCCCTGAGGGTTTTCATTTACCCTAAATGTTGTACAGTCTATCCTATCCGCCAGTGCATCCAATGCCCTACATTAGTTGGTAGTATGTGTAGTAGATATGCAGAAATTGCAATGGACTGTGTTTGGTACCGTTGAATATTTATGCATGATGGGGCAATGTCTTGGTCCATGCCCGTGGTTTCGGCAGATCTCACAATACTTCGCTCCCAGTGTTGTTTGACCTCCTGGGAACATGTGATATGAAGCGGAAGGGTGAAATAGTGGGTTCGTTGATACTTGTGCAACTCCTCTTGTAGGTCCTAGTGGGGTTGCAGGCAAATTCTGGGGAGGTCCCATCCCTTTACCTTGTGGGAATTCTTTGCCAAATGACCTTCCGCATAGCATCCAGTGCACCAAACCTGTGGTCGTCCTATTATGGGTATCGTCAGTTCTTGAATCTTTTATGTAAGGGATGATATTTGTCCTTGTAGTTGCACTATATTCGCGTCTACTGGGGGTCGAGTTACTCTCAAGCTTCCAGGGTATCCCACCATGGCTTCAATATTCATCGATTGTTCCAAGGAATCTGTCAATGTGGCTATCCGTTGTTGTGTTAGCAGGATCCATGTGAGAGGTAGTAGCCCCTGAATGTACCATTCCCTTTGATGTTCTTCGTGGATTGGGTGTGTCAACCTCCCTATGGCATCTTTGAACTTCTGGTTGTATTCCCATGTTGATTCACCTTCTCTTTGTTGGATTTCATGCAACTCAGACAGAGGTTGTTTTTCTGACTAGGGCAGTTTTAACTCTATTATAAACCTCATCTGTACCTGGCCAAGGGTGAACTCTTGACCTTGCATCCTTGGTACTCCTGATTCAATGATATTCATGTACCATTTGAGAGCGCGACCTCTCAGGGTAGTCTGGAATTTGACCAACTTATTCACATCTAGTGTCCCTCTGGATCTCCAGATGGCTTCGCACAAGAACCAGTGTTTTTCAACGTCTTCATCTCCCTTACCCCAAAATTCTGGGTAACGGGAAATCGACCCTCCCACATGGCTGGTCATTGTTGATCTTGTTGTTCATATCAATGTGAACCCTAACATTCCTTCTTGAGATCTACCAGGGGATCCCAATATCCTCCATGTACTTGTCCTTCCTGGTTGTGATTGGTTAACTAATTGTATTGGAACAGAACTTGTATGAGAAGGTAGTATAGAACTTACTACTTGTATTGACGGAACTTGGGGTACGAGTGATTCAGGGCTGGTGCCACTGTCTTTGGGGAAGATCTCTTTGATCTGGGAGGTCTCATTAGCTTCCACTGGGATGATCTCTTCGATCGGATTCTCGATCTCTCTTGTTATTGGGGCTAAATCTTCTCTTTCTCCTTCAAGATTCATGTCGGTTTCCTCCTCTCTTACCTTCATTATTCCTCCTTCTCATCCCACCTTCTGAGGACTTCTTTCTCTCCTTGCTTCTCTCTCATTTAACCTTTGACTGGCCAGTCGTTCCTGTCTTCTCATCCTCTGCATTTCTTTCATATGTATTTCTTCTATTTCTATCAATCCTCCTTCTTTCCTCAACATTTCATACTGTCTTGCGACTTTCTTGATTTTTCGCACCACCACTTCTCAACTATGGTGGCTCTCTTCAAGGATCTCTCATCTCTTGAATCCATTTCTTATTGTTTCCCCCCCATTTGTCAAAGAACCCTTCCCCTTTCTTTATTCCATGACTCTCACCCCATCTCACCCTACCCCAAGCGAGGGTGTTTACACTACGATCTCGGTCAAGGACATAATAAACATCCCTTCCTCCACCAAGAAATATTTTATCCACAAGGGGATCTCTCTTACAAGTCTTCCCCTTATGTATTTCTTGCAAAATTCCTTGGATCGCGAGAAATATTGGTGGTTCTCGGCTGCAAATTCGATTATGTATCCTTCGATCGTGGTAGTAACCCAGAAATCTACGACCCTTGTGACTAGACAATCCAACCTATGGAGTGCTGGTAACTTGTCGGCATCCCACGTGCATATCTTCTTGACCTGTCCATGGAATTCTGGAGCTTCTTGGAGTCTCTTGATCCAATGACAAAATTCTTCCGAGAATTTAACCACGAAAATTTTGTACTAGTCGCTTGATCTTTCTGAGTGAAAGATCGCTTCCCGAGTAACTCCCACCGATTTTCTTCTTAGTTCCACTTCTTTCCATATGAAGGAGTTACATTTTATTTCCCACCATTGATCGATGCCAGATATATGGATCGACGGTAGCATTCTTCCTACAAGTTCCCTTTTAATACGGGTCCCGGTAATGAAACCATTTTGTTGGTGCGAGTTTGTTCAGACCAAGGTCCTTCTCAGGTTACCAACAAAAGGCACCGTGTAGTCTAGAGCACTAGAATTTTCATCCCCTCCGAAAAGAAGAAGTCTCACCCAAAGAGCTACTAAGACAAATAGATAGGGAAGGGCAGGGAGAAGTCTACAAATGATCCATAGAGTACTTGAAACTCACTTCAGTTCTTGCGCAATCAATATTATCATATCAGAAACATCTAAATGTAAGAACAAAACCTACTTGTATTGAGAGCACCAGTTAACCATAAGAGAAACAATTATAACTCATAAGCTATGCAGAAATAATGAAATGCATAAGAAACCATGTAAAGACACATTAGATTTGAAAATTTAATTCTTCTTCATATCATCGTCAAAGATATTTCTTACATTACAAACTCAGCATTACATAGAAAGTACAGTACAGACTCTTGGCTCCAAACATTAGCCAAAAAATCATGATTTCCTAGCCAGTAGGTCATGTTCATTACAGACTCTACTCTTCTTTATTTACAACAAAACCTTGGACAATTCCCATGGACTTGGCTCTGATTGACACAACTCAACTTAACAACATCAGCTAATGACCAAGAATGAATGAGCGAACTAATAAACCCGCCAACCAATCAACCCTTTTTCAATTATATTATGTCCTATGTATAGATGGGTTATGTCTTCTTGTTCGGCTTGCACCTCTTCTTGTTATGTTGCAACTGTCTGTTGTTTAGCTGGTGTTTCACTAGCTTCCGTAACTGTTTTATGTTGTTCTTCCTTCCAACCTCTGATGGAGGTTGTGCAACCAACACTTGCACAATTCTTTCTAAAAAACGAAGGGCCCAACAAGAACCATCTTATATACAAAAACCATTCTCATATTTTACAGATATGTTATAGTTTGATAATTACAAGTGTCGCTTTGAAGCCTATTTTTCATAATTTCACCTCCTGAAAAGCAGGAAATTAGTTAAAACATGTCATTTTATGTTTGTAGTTGTTTCTATTTTTGGAAAGGGATTGGAGTTCAAATGGGTGAGATGGAAAGCACCTATATGGATATATATTAATTTTACAAGAGGAGAGGGGGGTTGGATTCATGAGACAAAAGAGGTTTGAGAGAGTAGGAGCAGTTTTAGTTGCTCATTTGTAAGCCTGAGGGCATGTTTGTAATAACATTTTCTTCCATTAAAGATTCATGAGAGCTATTATCAAATTATATTCTTTGTTTTCCCACTTCTTTTTTGTCTTCTTACTTGAACATATTGCGGTTTTTGAGGATTATAGCTGCCATTGATTGATGGATTGATAAAAAACAAAGGATCTCTTGTAGCTTGTCCATTAAATCATTGTTCATTCTTTAAGCAAATTTCTATCTATTGCAAAAAGGATCTATGTATAATGGATGTTCTTCCTTTTTTCATATTCACCATGATTCTAATCATCATTATATATCTCTTTGTCTAATATATAGTTTGATTTCCTTTGATCTGTAGGATGTTATGACTCCATGCCCAATGGAATGCCACTGCGTACTATTTTATGCCCTCTCCCTTTCTTTCTCATCTTGTTGATCTACCTATTCAAACCATTTTAATCCATTTACATTTTGATGGGTACTGGGCGTATCCTCTGGCAGTCTAAGGGTGACTCTTAGTGCTAAAAAACCCTACCTTCAAAAGCCTGATCAGACAGCTCAGATATGATAGAAAGGAGATTTCTCACTTGAAGGGAGAAGGATTGGCAAAGAGGAAAAATTTAAAGGATCCAATGGATATGTATTTGGAAGCCATTGACAAAGCCAGGGTTACAACAAAGAGATTTTTCCCCTTCATAGGCAACTTAGGAATCTATACAGGAAGAATAGGGATTTACAATCTCAGATCAGAAAGCTCAAGTTGGAGTTACAACCTTTCAAATATGAATTATCTCAAATAAATTTGAATGTGTTAGCCCAAGATGCAACCAGAATAAGTACCAAACTGAGGAGGTGAAATGAAGTGGTTGAAACAACATCAATTTTGAAATTGGTTATTAGCGTAGCACCCCCGGCCTCAGCAGGTTCTGCGCGATCTCCCAGTCTTAGAATCATTCTAAACCTTTCCCTGAGTCAGATTGACTCTTCAATTTTCCCCACAGGGAATATCTCACACACACAAAGGTGTATCCACAGGTCCTTATGAGTTATGCATGTGTGATAAAACACAGGGCACTAACTCTACACACCTAATCAACAAATATGATCAGGACTTTTACCGAAAAAGGAATTTTGGATTTCACGACTTCGTGAATACTGATGTAAGTTCCTTAACTCTTCAACATCTGAAACTCGAAATGTCAACGAAGGTTGAATCCTTCAATGCGTCGAACACACGCCACTTTTTGCCCACTAATTTTGACTTTTTGGGACTTGAGCGAACAACCAACAATCGTTCCTCTTCCCTTATGATTCCCTGAATTCTGAAATTTCTCCTCTGGCGAGATCGACATCCTTTTGAGATTTTCGGCGAACCTTGACCACTCCTTTGACTTCCGTCACACGTATCCTTTGACTGATACTTGGGACCCACCTTTCAGTGTTTCTCTCTTCATGATTTCAAGAGTTGTGTTGACAATGAAACTCTACCTCTTGAGTCCCGAAACCCCGAAACCCGATTGGGGCCCAACGACTATTGTCTCTCAACCTTTCAGGATTTTTTTCCTTTCTCTTTTCATGATTTTGCGACTCTAGAAAATCCACCACTGAGAGTTTCCTTACCTTTCGAAACTCCGATTCCCAAATTCCTAAAGCCTCACCTCCCACATGATCTACGGATGATATCTTCCTCAATCCAATGGCTCTAGATCTTTCAGGATTTCACGAACTGAGAGTTTGAAACTCTCGATTCCAAAATCACAGCCTCCTCTACTTCCCGAACCCTGAAATGTCGAAATGTCGAAATGGGATCAACGATGATTGGCCCCTAACAAAATCTCGATCCATGTGACTGCTTCCTCCATGAACACAGCCCTAATCCAAAGACACGTCACATTTCGCGACTTCGGGGTTTTCAATGTAATGTGCCCCGACTCATTGTCATCGAAATTGCCGAAATATTCAACCCCAAAATGTCGACATGCTGAAATTCCACTCCAAAGGGGGATCAACAGCTCCTGTTGCTTCTCATCCAACAATCGCTACTCCTCCTGAGCTTCTGAACTTTAAAAGACACTCATCTTTAACCTTCTCATAGATCTGTGAGATCCAATGATCCACGGGATTTCGACACTTCTTCCACGAAGAAATTTCACCGCTCGTTCACTCTTCTTCAAGGATCTCTGGCCAAAATGACTTGGCGTCCTTCCACCTGAACTTGAATTCTGTGAGATGATTCGAATCTACACCTCCCTTTGAACACTTCAAAAGTTTTATCCCTCCTGATCTCTCACTTGCAAACTCAAGCCTCCAAAAGGAGTCATGCTCACACTCCTTGTGAAACTTTCAAATAACCTCTGGTTATTTGAGTCTTCGGCCCTGTGCACTCTTTGCAACAGTAGTCCTTCAACCTCCACCTTATTTGGTAAGTTCTAAGGCTTCAACCAGACTACACACACCTTGCATGGCTCTGTGCCTCACCTGCACTTCTGCTGGTTATGAGAACAACGATATCTCTCCTGAGATTTCTGAGATAAAACTCAGATCCTCGTCAACGCACACCTTGCAGACGTTCACTGCACTCTTTGTAGGAGTTATCAGGAAGAGAAACAATTGAAACTCATTCTTCTCCTCTCTCAGACTTCATACACTCAACATGAAATCATACTCCCGACACAACATTGAAACAAATGCATAACAGAGAAAATAAAACAACTATAAACATACCATTTAACAAATGTAAATAGTAAGCATCATAACACCATGAAAATTGAGTCAAAGATTTATATATTAACTCAAGTGCGCATGTACATGGGTTTTTCTCTACAGTTCTCTGCTACAGCTCTACATCTTATGAATTCTCTAAAATGATCATAATGTTCCTGTTACAATGATACAAGGGTGAGGGTGTCTATATCCGTTTTCCCTCCTACGCTTCTAAAATGTCTAATCTATTAAATCAAATCTACCTACTTTCATTAAACAGACTTAAATTACTATTACATTCGACAGATGAGAGCAATCGCTCAATATCTATTCATAATTCCAAGATATAAATGTAAGTATGCTTCCCCTAGCTATTTCATTAATATCCGCTCATTAATTTTTCAAAACATTTCAAAATGTGCGTTGGTGCTTTTCCAGCTATCTTCCGCCTTTATGCTTGCTTGGTTAGCTGCGTACGATGCTCCTGCATCATACTCCCTTGCTTGAAAATTTTCATGAACTCCTTTTCATGATCTCTTGTACAGTTTGTCCATGCTTATGAATTGTTGCTTCATCCTCCCAACTGGCATCTTCAACTGGATGTCCTTTCCACTTGACCAAGTATTCAAAATACTCTTTCCTCCTGGTCTTTTTGCTAATCCTTTTGTCAATTATTCTTTCCATCTATGGCTTTTAAGCTACAGGCATTTGTTTTGTCCATTGAACCTCTTTATGTTCCTCCTTTGCTCCTTCTTCTTCAGCGTTGTAAGGGTACAAATCCACAACATTGAATATCAGTGAGATTCCGACCCCATCAGGTAATTCAATATCATATGTGTTTTCCCCAAATTTCCTTATGATCTTGCATGGTCCAATCTTTTTCATCTTCATATTATTATATGTTCCCCTTGGGAACCTTTCCTTCCTTAGATGCACAAGAATCAGATCACCAACTTCAAATTGAAGTTCTCGCCTGTGTTGATCTGCTCTCCTCTTATATTCTTGACTTGAACTCTACAATCCTTAACTCGGCTGTGAAGCTCATTCATTCCTTCTACAAAGTCCTCTGCACTAGCACTCTTGAATTCATTTTGTTCTGAATCTTTCAATTTAGAAACTCCCCTTAGCTACATTCCATATACAATATGGAATAGACTCTGCCCTATGCTTCTATTGAGTGAATCATTATAAGTGAATTTTTCCTATGGCAGAATGTGATCCCATTGAATATGGTGTTCAGTCACTAAGCTTCTTAACAAACCTCCCAAGATCTTGTTCATGACCTCTATCTGTCCATCTGTCTGAGGATGATATTCTGAGCTAAAAGACAAACTTGTCCCCAACTTCTTCCATAAGGTCCTCCAGAAAGGTCCTATGAACTTGGTATCTTGATCAGACATGATACTCTTTGGTAAACTGTGAAGTCTGACGACTTCCTTGAAAAACAGGTTTGCAATATGAGTTGCGTCACTGGTTTTCTAGCATGGTATGAAATGTGCCATTTTTGAAAATATGTCGACTACCACAAAGATTGAATCATATCCTCTCTACGTCCTTTCATGTATGGGTAATGGTTTGTATAACCCTGTGTTCTTCCTTTTTCCTTTCGTGTGCTGACAAATTCTGCACCTACCCACAAATTTCTTGACATTTTTCCTCATCCATGGCCAAAAATATGAGCCATTCAACTTTGAGAACGTCTTGTCATGATCGAAATGTTCGGCGAATTCTCCACTGTGTTTTTCCTTCAGCAAATTCTCCCTCATGGAGCATTTTGGAATACATAGCTGATTTCCCCTGAACAATAATCCATCCTGGATCATGTATTCAGTCCATTGGCTTCTATCCCTGAGAGATGGATTCTCAAATGCCTCATATGCCTCCTTGAAGTTGAGATCATCCCTATACATTTCTTTAAGGTTATCAAAACCCAAGTTCTTGACTCTGAATTCCTGCATAAGCAAACATTTCCTGCTCAAAGCATCAACAACTTTGTTAGAAGTTCCAAAAATATGCTTAGTCACAAAAGTAAAATTTTGCATGAATTCAACCCATTTAGCATGTTTTTGGTTCAACTTCTCCTGTCGAGTCATGAATTGTAAAGCGTGATTATCACTGTACAAAACAAACTCCTTGGGAACCAAATAATGTCTCCATTTCTTCAGCACTTGTATGACTGCATAGAATTCTTTGTCATACGTGGAGTAATTTATCTTCGCTTCATTCAGTTTTTCACTGAAATACGTGATCGTCCTGTCGTCTTGGCTCAATACCACTCCAATTGAAAATCCACTCACGTCACACCTGACCTGGAATGTCTTGCTAAAATCCGGCAAAACCAGAATTGGTTGCTCAATGATCTTCTTCTTCAGCAGATTGAAGCTCTTTTTTGCTTCCTCTGTCCAGTGAAAATATTTATGTCTTTTCTTCACCGTATCCATCATCGGTGTGCTAATTCCACTGAAGTTTCGAGTGAATTTCCTGTAGAAGCTAGCCAAACCATGGAAGCTTCAAACTTCAAACACGCTCTTCGGCGATGGCCAATTCTTAATCGCCTTTATCTTTTCCGGATCCATTTTTAATTCATTTGCAGAGATAACAAAGCCCAAATAAATGAGTTATGTCCTCATAAATGACGATTTCTTCATATTAATCAGCAATTTCTCATGCTGTAATCTTCTCATTACTGCAACTAGATGCTTTAAGTGTTCTGCTTATGTCTTGCTGAAAATTAATATATCGTCAAGATATACAATGACGAATTTCCCTATGAAATCCTTCAGGACTTCATTCATCAACCTCATGAAAGTATTGGGCGCATTATTTAAGCCAAATGGCATGACAAGCCATTCATATAACCCCTCATTTGTCTTGAATGTTGTCTTCCATTCATCACCTTCTCTCATTCGAATTTGATGATACCCGCTTTTCAAATCAATCTTTGAAAAAAACTTTGCTCCACTCAAGCAATCCATCAAGTCGTCCATCCTTGGAAATGGAAATMTGTATCTGATGGTAATCTTATTGATTTCCCTTGAGTCTTTACACATTCTCCAGCCTTCGTCTTTCTTTGGGCTAAGCACTCTCGGAACAACGCATGGACTCAAGATCTCTCGAATCAATCCTTTGTCCATTAAGTCTTGGACCTGTCTCTTAACTTCTTCATTTTCCTACGGCGTCAACCGATATGTTGCTTTGTTCGATAAACTGGCTCCAGGTATAAGATCGATATGATGGCTTATACTCCTGATAGGTGGAAACAAACAAGG
This sequence comes from Picea glauca, assembly GCA_000966675.3. Lineage (NCBI taxonomy): Eukaryota > Viridiplantae > Streptophyta > Pinopsida > Pinales > Pinaceae > Picea > Picea glauca. Next base: position 29,975 of record JZKD02S0778127.1, on the reverse strand, counting down.
TAGTTCGTCCATTACTATATCAACAAACTCTCCCAGCAACTCCTGGATTTCTTCTGGTAAATCATCTATTCTCGTACTGGTCAAAACAATTTTGGGCTTCTTGACCACAATACATTGTGTGTCTTCCTTCTTCTTAACTTCATTAAGAATTTTCTTCCCACTCATGAGAAGTACAGTGTTTCTCATCTCTGTTTTCACTTCTTTATCCTTAATTGGCAGCAACATGTGAGTCCTACCATTTTTTTTCAGGGTGTACATGTTCTTTCTCCCATCATGAACTACATTTATGTCATATTTCCACGGTCTATATGGAAATAGATGACAAACATCCATAGGAATGACATCACATAATATTTCATCTTTATATCCTCCTATTTTAATTTCAACTAAACATTGTTTAGTGACATTTACATGATGTCCTTTTTGTAGCCATGAAACTCTGTATGGGCTTGGATGTACAACATTCTCCAGCTCCAGCTTTTCTACCTTCTCTATAGATACGAGATTGTTTGTGCTACTGTTGTCGACTATGACCTTGCATATGCTATCTTTGGTTTTGCAAGCAGTTCGAAACAGATTGTTTCTTTGGGATGGGTTCTCTGCCTCCTTCTTTGGCTTCAAGAGAAATTTCCTCATCATCAAAGATCTTCCACCCTCAGCATCTTCTGCCTCAACATTTCATCCTTGAGCTTTGGCAAGGTGAGTTTCACCACCATATTTCTTCTTATTTGGACACTCATAGGATTTATGTCCATTTTTTCCACAGACGAAGCATTTCACTTCACCTCCTCTACCTCTTCCTCTTCCTCTAGCTCGAGGAAAAGTATTTCTATCAACATATTGCCTTCCTTGTGAGCTTCCTCCTCTCTCAGGTTGAGGTTGAGGTTTCTTCCCCTCTTCTTTAGGTTTATGAGTTATGTCTTGGGAAATTGTTTTTCCTCTGGCTTGACTTCTACCTCGGCGTCTTTGACCTTGCTTCCAGCTCAGCTTCTCTTCAGCTTTCAGAGCTATCTGATAAGCATCTTCCACATTTTGAATGGTCATCATGCTCATCTCATCTTGAATTTCATATCGCAGACCATTCATGTACCTGGAAATTTTTTCATCATCGCTTTCCCGATGACCTACTCTGATGTTTATCCTGTAGAATTCTTCAGTGTATTCTTTCACTAACATCAGCTTCTGTCTCAAATTTTGCATCCTCCGAAACAGAATGATTTGATAATCCCTAGGTATGAATTTGTCTTTCATTTTTGCAACCATTCTAACCCATCTTTTGATTTTCTTCTTTCTCTTGCAGTGTCTGTCAGCCTACAGTTCATCCCATCATAGTGTTGCATGCCCTTTAAGTCTATTAACGACATGTTTGACTTTCTTGTCTTCCCCGACATCCTCATAGTTGAAGTATTTGTCTAGAGCTCTAATCCAGTCTAGAAATTCTTCAACATCTAAGTTTCCCTCATACACTGGAATGTCCATTTTTGCTCTGGCACCTATCCTTGCAACAACCCTGAATAGGCATTCTTCTGCAGCATCTTCGACTGTAAATTCTTCATTTTTGGCTTCATTTTCACTTTCAGCATCGCTAATATCCCCAGCGTCGACTGTGCACCTTTGTGTTGTCTCCATAGCATCAAGCCTGGCACATAACTCATGCATTTCTCTTTCCACTACTAGATCAGGCATTTTCCTGTCTCTTTTTCTCGATGGCATGGATGAAAATTTTTCCTCTTTTCTCTCTGCTACAGAAAGCAAGGAATTTGTTCTGTGCTCTGATACAACAACTGGCGCAGCACCCCCAGCTTCAGCAAGTTCTGCGCGACCTCCCGGTCTTAGAATCGTTCTAAACCTTTCCTTGAGTTAGATTGACTCTTCGATTTTCCCCACAGAGAATATCTCACACACACGAGGGTGTATCCACAGGTCCTTATGAGTTATGCCTGTGTGATCAAACACAGGTGATCTAGATTATTTTCGGCATGAAATGAGATCGGATATATAATAAAGAAATGCACAGAGATATCAAAGATATTCAATAATATAACAGAAATATATCAGAGATGCAACCATAAACAAATATATACAGCAATACATGATTTCTATTAATGAAATAAATGTACACAGACTGTAAAATATAGAGTGAAAGACTCGATAGAATGGTGGCAGCTTATCTCTGAGAAGAGATGTGACGGCTACTCGTATTCACAAGAATATGATTACAATGAGGCTCTGAAGGCCTTTTTACAATAATCAGGAATGCCAAAAACCCTAGACATCCAAAAACCTAACCCTAGGAGATGAAGTGCCAAAAGTCATGTGGGCCCCATTTGGGTAAGTGAGTACGTCAACTTTTCGGGGTTTTGCATACATCTTCGTTTTAGGCGTGTGATAGCTCATTGGAAAGGTATCGCCGAGGAGATTCATTTTGGGGGATCAATTATGCCTTCGACAATCATTGAGAACCTCAATCTTGAAAAACCTTCATTCAGGCCCTCAAAATGGCCCCGAAAATTAAAACCTGCTAAAAATAGTAAATTGTCAAAATTGCCAGAAAATTGTTTTGAGCCAATCAGAAAAGGTGGGTGGACACCAATATCCACCTGGATCAATCCTCCCTCCTTAGGAAGAAATGGTCTCCATTGCGTTGAGTTCTCGGGGGAGAGGGAAAAATGTTTGTTGGATCTGCATCTTGGTGAGTTGCTTGTATTGTTGGAGACGTCACGCTGCTTAGTTTGTGGAAGTCTGTCATGAACCTGTTGAAGTTGAGGTTGTTCAACTAGTCAAGATACATGAGAGGAAGGTGTGCAGAAGGAATATTTGTGATTTGCTGCAACCTTTTCAACCTGCTTCTATTGGATAGAATGTACTTGGGGCGAGGTTGTAGTGGTTCCAATGTCCTTCTGTTCCCCTTTTGAACAGATTGTGAAGAAGTTGAATTTTGTAGTATGAGATACTACCTTGTGGCATTTTTTTGGTGGAACAGTAGTCGGAACTACCTCTAGTATTCTATAGAGATGACCCCCCAAAGTAACAATGACACTGAGGGGTCGAGACTCATAAATAGCATGGCGCTTCCACATATATGGTTGGCCCAAGAGAACATCACAGACATCCAGTGGGGCAAAATCACATAATACCTCATCCTTGAAGGGCTGGATACCATATGACAATTGACACTACTAGCTAACACGAATATCTCGTCCTTGGCGAAGCCACCCGATGTTGTATGGTTGTGGGTGTGGTGTTGTCGACAATCCCAACTGTTTGACGACATCTGCTAAGATGAGGTTCTTCTACCTTCTGCTATCAACAATAAAATGTAGCGGGGTCCCCTTCACCCACATTTGTGAATGAAAAATGTGCTCCCCCTCTTTAGGATTTGTTGGTTCTTCAGGTTGAATTGTTGCAGTTGCGACAATAGCAATGGGGTCTGCGTCAATGATCTGTCCTTTACCAGTATTTTTAGAATCAGATTCTGAATCAGGGTTCGGCTCCTTGTCTTTGATCTCGACCACCAATGACTATTTTGAGCGACATTCATCGGTGTTGTGCCAAGGAATTTTGTGGAAATCACGCCATTTTCCAGTGCCCTTCTTTGTCTTCTCGTGACCCTTCTTTTCCTGTGTCTTGGACTGGTTTTCGGGAGACTATTTGTTAGGGTCGTCTTTGTCATACTTTGGTTGTTGCGGATTTGTAAACCCAAACTCCCGTTTGTTCTGGTGCTTAAATTTATGCTCAATTTTAACAGCATATCGATAAGCAGCACCAAGTGATAATATGTCCAGAAAATCCATTTCAGTCTGGATGTATATGTCTAGAGCCCCATGGTATTTCAGAACCAAATTTCTCTCAGAGTCTTTGATACCCAGCTTGGTGCGCAAGGTATGGAAGGTATTGGTGAACTCTAGAACTTCTTGGCCCCTCTCTTGCTGCAGTGTGGTCCATCTCATGTACTGGTCCTCATAGTTTCCAACAGGGTAATATTGTTCCTTTACCGCATCCACAAAAAATCCCAAGTGGGATCGACCCCATATATTCCAGATTCCTCTGTGGAACTTTTCTCCCAGTAAGTTTCCCACCAATGTTTGACATGAAGGAGGGCTTTAAGGAGTGCAAAGATGATATTTTCTTTGTCGGAAAAATTGTGAACAGAGAAATAACCTTCTGGCAAAGTTAACCATTTTTCTAGGGCTACTGCATCTATCTTTCCTTCAAATACAGGAATATCAAAATTAACTTATACCTTGAAAGGCGAGGTGCCTCCAAAGTGGTTTCTTGATGAAGATGTGTCTATTGTCATCGACAGGCGTTGAAGGATGTGGGAAAAATTCTCCATCATTTCGTCCCTCTGTCGCGTTAGAGCTTGCTCAAGCAACAGATTGATAGGATCATCTGCTCCGTTGTTTTTCTTTTCTTCTACCATTGAGGGTTTATTGGGTGTGAAAGAGTGATTGTTTTCAAGAGAGACAATCTCGAGACCCAACTTGCTATACTTGGACCTCGTCGGGGACATGCACTGAAAAAACGATCAAGAGCAGCTTGCTCTGATACCACTGATCTGGATTATTTTTGGCACGAAATGAGATCGGAGATATAATAAAGAAATGCACAGAGGTATCGCAGATATTCAATAACATAATAGACATATATCATAGATGCAACCATAAACACATATATACAACAATACACAATTTCTATTAATGAAATAAATGTACAGAGACTATAAAATACAGAGTGAAAGACTCGATAGAATGGTGGCAGCTTATCTCTGAGAATAGATGTGACGGCTACTCGCATTCGCAACAAGATGATTACAATGAGGCTCTGAAGGTATTTTTACAATAATCAGGAATTCCAAAAACCCTAGACATCCAAAAACCTAACCCTAGGAGATGAAGCGCCAAAAGTCATGTGGGCCCCGTTTGGGTAAGTGAGTACATCAACTTCCCGAGGTCGTAACTTTTGCATATGATCTTCGTTTTAAGCGTGTGATAGCTCGTTGGAAAGGTATCATCGAGGAGATTCATTTTGGGGGATTAATTATTCCTTCAGATATCATTAATAACATCTATCTAGAAAAACCTTCATTTAGGCCCTCAAAATGGCCCCGAAAGTTAAAACCTGCTAAAAATAGTAAATTGCCAAAATTGCCAGAAAGTTGCTTTGAGCCAATCGGAAAAGGTGGGTGGCCACCGATATCCACATGGATCAATAGGGAACTAACTCTACACACCTGATCAACAAATATGATGGGTACTTTTACCAAAAAAGGAATTTCGGATTTCGTGACTTCACAAATCCTGATGTAAGTTCCTTGACTCTTCAACCTCCGAAGCCCGAAATGTCAACGAAGGTTGACTCCTTGAATGTGACGAACACACGTCACTTGTTTCCCACTAATTTCAGATTTTTGGGACTTGAGAAAACAACCAACAATCATTCCTCTTCCCTTATGATTCCCTGAATTCCGAAATTTCTCCTCTGGTGAGATTGACGGCCTTTCGGGATTTTTGTCGAACCTTGACCACTCCTTTGAATTCCGTCGCACGTATCCTCTGACTGATACTTAGGACCCACCTTTCAACATTTCTCTCTTTGTGATTTTGGGAGTTTTGTTGACCATGAAACTCTACCTCTTGAGTCTCGAAACCTTGAAACCCAATTGGGGCCCAACGACTATTGTCCCTCAACCTTTCGGGAAAAAAAAAATTTCGCTCTTCGGGATTTCGCGACTCACGAAAATCCACCACTAAGAGTTTCCTTACCTTTAGAAATTCCGATTCCCGAATTATTGAAGCCTCACCTCCCACGTGATCTACGGCTGAGATCTTCCTTGATCCGACGGCTCTGGATCTTTTGGGATTTTGCAAACTGGGAGTTTGAAACTCTCGATTCCAAAATCATAGCCTCCTCTACTTCCCGAACCCCGAAATGCCGAAATACCAAAATGGGATCAACGACGATTGGCCCCTGACCAAGTCTCGATCAATGTGATTGCTTCCTCTGTGACCACAACCCTACTCCAAAGACACATCGTGTTTTGCGACTTCGGGGTTTTTAACGTAAAGTGTTTCGGCTCCTTGTCATTGGAATTGCTGAAATGTCAAACCGCGAAATGTCGAAATGTCGAAATTCCACTCCGAAGGGGGATCAACGGCTCTTATTGCTTCTCATCCAATAGTCATTACTCCTCCTGAGCTTCTGAGTGCTAAAAGACACTCAGCTTTAACCTTCTCACAGATCTGTGAGATCCAATAGTCCACGATATTTCAGCACTTCTTCCACGAAGAAATTTCATCGTTCGCTCACTCTTCTTCAAGGATCTCTGGCCAAAATGACTTGGCATCCTTCCACCTGAACTTGACTTCTGCGAGATGATTTCAATCTCTGCCTCCCTTTGAACACTTCAAAGGTTCTATCCCTCTTGAGCTCTCACTTGCAAACTCAAGCCTCCAAAAGGAATCTTGCTCGCACTCCTTGTGCAACTTTCAAATAACCTCTGGTTATTTGAGACTTCGGCCCTGTGCACTCTTTGCAACAGTATTCCTTCAACCTTCACCTTAGTTGGTAATTTCTAAGGATTCAACCAGCTTGTGCACACCTTTCACGGCTCTGTTCCTCACCTATACTTCTGCTGGTTATGAGAACAATAATATCTCTCCTGAGCTTTATGAGATAAAACTCAGATCCTCGCCAACGCACACCTTACGGACATTCACTGCACTCTTTGCAGGAACTCTCAGGAAGAGAAACAATTGAAACTCATTCTTCTCCTCTTTCAAACTTCATACACTCAACATGAAATCATACTCCCAACACAGCATTGAAACAAATGCATAACAGAGAAAATAAAACAACTATAAACATACCATTTAACAAATGTAAATAATAAGCATCATAACACCATGAAAATTGAGTCAAAGCTTTATATATTAACTCAAGTGCTCTTGTACATGGGTTCTTCTCTACAGTTCTTTGCTACAGCTCTACAGCTTATGAATTCTCTAAAATTATCATAATGTTCCTGTTACAATGATACAAGGGTGAGGGTGTTTATATCTGTTTTCCCTCCTACTCTTCTAAACTGTCTAATCTATTAAATCAAATCTACCTACTTTCATTAAATAGAATTAAATGCCTATTACATTCGACAGATCAGAGAAATCGCTCAATATCTATTCATAATTCCAAGATATAAATGTAAGTATGCTTCCCCTAGCTATTGCATTAATATCCGCTCATTAATTTTTCAAAACATTTCAAAATGTGCGCTGGTGCTTTTTCAGTTGTCTTTCGCCTTTATGCTTTCTTGGCTGGCTGCATACGATGCTCCTGCATCAGTTATCCTTGCATTTTGAAGGTTTGGTGGGAATTATTATTCTTATACCTAATTCTACATTCATACACCCTATTGGGAGGCTTCTACAAGCTTCTATACCTTTGGAAAATCTTTTTTGGTATTTTTGGCTCAAACTACACAAATCGGATAGCTACATGACATTCCATAGTACCTGGCACTGTGAAATGATATACACATACATAAGTTGTGAATTCGCTATGAAATGGTCTACACATTTGGGTGCTAAATAATTTGCTACAGAATTCACTGTGAAATCCGTTGTGAACTGGACGATATAGTCAACGCTACAGGATTCGCTTCTAATTCTTGTTTTGATGGGTTTTGAGAGAATCAATGGTCACTAGATGGCTAGTGGAGCATAGCACAGATGTTTGTAGGTTAGTTAGAGATAGAGGTTACCTGGAAACGAAGGAGATGTGCTCAAAGAACACCTCACTAAGAAAATATTATGGTGTTAGTATGGTTTCCAACATTTCCTCTGTTTATAGAACTTTGTTTTTCCACTTGAATAGGTGTAATATTTTCAGTTTTAGGTGGGAGAATCCTATGTTAGAGTATCAAGATCGAATTGTATGTTGTCATTCCTTGTTTAGGATATAAATGCAGCATTATAATAACATTTTTGGGTTCGAATGGTTGAGCATAGACTCCCTTAGTAATATTTTGATGTAACAAAGCCAAACTCTGGTTTTTATGTATGAGGTTTGGGAATTTTTTCCTAATAGAAGTCAACTTTATTTTCCAATCCTCTTACTTCTTTCTCAATCTGATTTTTTCATCATTGAATGATTCAATTGGTGTATTATTGTTGTGTTACAATGTATGTTTGATTGTGATGTTGTTGTAATTATTATCAGTGTTTTAAAGCTTAGATTAAAGAAGTTCTTGTGTCTAAGATTTTTCCTCACTTGTCTGTTAGTAAGGCTTGATGCTAATAGTAGACTATTCATCCTTCTCATTAAAGTCTTCCATCTACCCATACTTCTCTTTAAATAACTGATTAATGTTAGCCAAGACCTCATGTTCTTATGCATCTTGCCTAGAAATTATGTTGTTTATGCATTATTATGCTGAATTTTGTCCATTTGACTCTTTATCATAAATTTACCATTACAATCCTATTTCATGGGTACTGGTCTTATCCTCTAGCAGTATAAATGTGACTCTCAGTTATAACATTCTTGGCATCGTTGTCGTGGAACGGATTGAAAAATTTTCCCTGGGATTGAAGGACAAAGAAATATTGATTCAGAAGGTGCATAAGAAATCAGTACATTGAAGACTAGAGTTTGCACCTAGTGACTCCACTGTTTCAGTTGTGGCTGCTAAAGGTAGACACACAAGGTCTATGCCACATTTACCTATGGATACACCTAAAGCTTACCCAGAGAATATTATAAAGAAGGGAAAATATTCTCAAGAAGGATTTTCAGTTGTTGTTCCAGGTACTTCTGATCATTTTCCTGATTCCACTTTTAAAACACCAATAGCTATATCTAGTACCCATCTTTTACCCTCTGTTGAAATTTCTAGAAATTTGGATCTTCAAGATTTCCTTGCAGAATACCCTTCTTTTTTCTCCCAAATTGAAGGAAGAAAGTTTTGAAGTTATTGCCTCTCCTGATGTTGTAAGATGGTTTAGGCTTGAGAGCTTAGAAGATTTTCCTACCTTAGGTTCTCCATCTCCTCCTTTTATTAAATTTAATGTGACTAAAGAGGAAGAAACCTCAGTTCCCTTGGAATCTACACCATATTCTTCCAAGACTCATCCTCTCCTTGTGAAAACTAAAATCTCTCCATCCTACATTCCTCCTTCTCCCAAGATACACATAATCAAGACTGCAATTGTACCAGTCAAGACTCAATCTCCTCCTTGTTATCCTAGAATTTATAATCCAATGGTAGTTGATAACCTTCCTAGAAATAAGATGGATTCCATAGTAGCTTCTAGGTATTCCCCTCTTGTGTTTCCTTAGCCTATGAATTCTCTCCTAGTTGGAGACTACCTTAAGTACATGCCCAAGTTTACAAGGGAAGACGACATAACTGCAGAGGATCACCTTGCAACCTTTTATAGTTATGATGACAATCTTAATATTGAGAATGAAGATGTTTGGATGAGAGTTTATGTGAAAATCCTTTATGGTGAGGCTAGGAAATGGTTTAGGGGTTTAACTCATGGATATATTGTTGGAATTGAAGCTATGGATGATGCCTTTCTGAGGCATTGAGGAGATATGAAATATTTCCTATATTATACTACAAAGTTTGGGTCACTCAAAAGGAAACAAGGGGAATCTGTTTCAGATTTTTCAAAGAGATTTAATAAAATGTACAACAAAATCCCCACAGAAATCAAGCCCATAGAAACTTCTACCAAGATAACCTATGCCAGTGATTTTGACCATGAGTTTTGCCTCTTGTTGAGAGAAAGTATATCTACCTCTCTAGCTCATATGCAAGATGCAACCTTGGATGTAGAATGTAACATATTGGCAGAAAGCTCAAGGAAAAATATGATAGAGATTGGAGAAAACGTAGGGATGAAGTTTCAACCTCTAATTCCTTTGGTGTTAATCCTCAAGTAGATGAAAAAACAAAATTGGTTAAATCACTTTCTGTTGAAATGGAAAAGATGAAGCTTGAGGGAAAATAGAATTATAGAAACACACAGAATGCTGATAACAGAGGAAATTTTAGGAGAACAAACAATGCCCCTCAGGTCCTTCAAAGAGATAAAACAAATAGGGGTGACCAAAAAGTTCAAACCCCTCTCCAAAATAACATGGTTGATGATGAAGTAGGAGAGGATGAAGAAACTGATCCAAAAATTCATTGTGTGGGTGATACCTCTCCATCCCCTCATTTAACTCAGTTTGCATATGAGGAGTCTCTTATGGACAACCAATTGAATGAATCGAGTAAAGGGGGAAAATCCAATGAAAATCTAAATAAATACAACTTAAGGTCAAAAAAGAAGGAGGGGAAGCCTAACACATCTGATCATCCCACCAAAACAGAAAATTTTGCTAAGGACATGGTTTCTAGCAGTAAAGAAAAATAGGAACAAAACTCTCCAACAGTGATTAAGACCCCTGTTCCAGAAATTAAGGATATTTTGAAATCTCCCTCTTCCTTTAGCTTTGAAAATGAAATTCAAAAGATAAAAATTCTAGTACCATTTTTAGAGCTAATTAAAAATAAAGAATTCAAAAAATATATTTCCAAGATGTTGCAACCCGAGACTTCCTCCAATTCCACAGACTCAGTGAACCTTCAAGATGAAAAACCAACAGTCATATTAGGACCTTTGGTAGAATATAAGGATGACTCTTCTCTTCCATTCTACACATAATTAAATATTCATGATAAAGTTGTGCACAACTGCTTGATGGACTCAGGTGCATCTCATAATATTATGCCCAAAATTGTCATGGATGAGCTTGGTCTAGAAATTACAAAAACCTATCATGACCTATACTCATTTGACTCTAGAAAAGTGAATTTCCTTGGAGTGATCAAAGACTTGGTTGTTACCTTGTTTCAATTTCCCATGAAGAGTGTAGTCATGGATATTGTGGTGGTTGATGTCCCCCGTAAGTTTGGGATGCTATTGTCAAGATATTGGATCAAGAGACTAGGGGGAACTTTGTAGATGGACCTTTCATATGCCACCATTCTTGTATTTGGAGGAGAGAACAAAAATATTTATAGGGAATCACAACTATCTTACATCATCAGTGATGAAGCTAATCCTACAAACCACCCCATTTTTGTAGTTGATACTTATTTAGGATCCAGTATTTTACATCTCACTGATGCTCCTCAATCACCTATTGAAATAAAAAAAAACAACCTATTAAAACTTGTGATATTACTCCTCAAAATACCCATGTATGGAAGATGTTTTTTGATGCAGCCTCTTCTAAAGAAAGTGTTAGTGTTGGAGTGGTCTTTATTTCCCCAACTCAATAAATCATATCTTTGTCTTATAAACTAGAATTTGAAACTACAAATAATGTAGTAGAGTATGAGGCTCTTGATTTGGGTTTGAGGGATGCTAAATATATGAATATTGAAGAGTTAGCAGTGTTTGGAGATGTTGAACTAATTGTAGATAAAGTTAAAAATTTGTATCAAGATAAACACCCCAGGTTAAGTACTTACAGAAATGAAGTTTGGGATCTTATTGATAATTTCTTCTCAGCTTTTAATATCTCTTTTGTTCCAAGAGAAGAAAATACTATGGTAGATTCTTTGGTTGTTTCTCCATGTAATTTTAAAATTCATTTCCCCCCCAAGCTCAAATATGATGTGGAAGTGAAGTATAGACCCTCTATACTTGAAAATGTCAAACATTGGAAGGTCTTTGAGTGTGATCTTGAGATCAAAATATTTCTGGAATCTGTGGACAAGTTTTCTGCTCTTCATATTGATCAAGATCATGATGATACCATACGCCCCCATGTTGATATTTTCCTCAATAAAAATGCAAACCACAAGATTGTTCAATTTCCCAGTAACCATATTCCAAAAGGATTATTTCCTTTGGAGATATTATTTGACAGAAATGATTTTGCTGTGAAGGTTAAAAGCTCAAGTGAACAAGATGATGTGACAGACTACAACTTAGGTAAAAAGGAAAATCCAAAATATGTAAAATTGTCTAGCATTTTATCAAAAGAGAAAAGGAGTGAGTATGTTAAGCTATTAAAGGATTTTGTTGATGTATTTTTCTGGAAATATGAATATCTTCAAACTTATGACACACGCATCATTTAACATAATATCCCTTTGAAAGAGCAGACCAATACATTTAGGCAGAAACTTAGACAGATAAATCCCATGTTGTTTCCTATTATGGAAAAGGAAGTTAAGAAGTTGATTGATGCCAAGATCATCATAGCTTTAAGGTACTCTGAGTGGGTGGCTAACTTGTTCCCTGTGAGGAAGAAGAATGGTGAAATCACACTTTATTTTGATTTCAGAAATTTGAACAGAAGTTCCAAGAAAGATAATTACCCATTGCCAAAGATGGAGCATATTTTACAGAGGGTAACTCGTTCAGCAAGGATGTCTATGATTTATGGATTCTCAAGCTACAATCAGATATTTCTCCTACCTGAAGATAGAGAGAATATGTCTTTCACTACTCCTTGGGTCACATTCATTATGCTAAAATTCCCTTTGGACTAATGAATGCAACAACAACCTTTCATTGGGCAATGGATATTTCCTTTATTGGAGAGAAGGACAAATTTGTGGTCATCTATCTGGATGAAATTACAATGTTCTCAAGATATGATAAGGAACATTATCATCATTTGAAAAAGGTCTTCGTGAAGTGTAGAAAGTTTGGTCTCTCTCTCAATCCTAAGAAGTCTATGTTTTCTATGAAAGAAGGCAAGTTATTGGGACACATTGTATCAACAGAAGGGGTAAGGATTGATCCAAGTAGAGTAGAGGCCATTCAAACTCTATCTCTTCCTAGATCCAATAAGGAAGTTCATTATTTCTTGGGTAAAATAAATTTTTTGAGAAGATTCATCTCTAACTTTGTTGAATTGGTTAAGTACATCACATCTATGCTTAGAAAGGGGAATGAGGTGAAATGGACTGTTGAATCTTGGAATTATTTTGACCAAATCAAACAAGAATTGATTGAAGCAATTGTTCTCATCATCCCTTATTATTCAAAGGAATTTATGATATTCTCTTTTGCCTCATATGACACATTAGTTGTTTTCATTGTTCATAAAAACACAGATGGGTTGGAACAACCTATTTCTGTTTTCAACAGGGAATTGAGGAATGTAGAGATGAGGTATGATATTATGGAAAAGTAGGTTTATGCTTTGGTTAAATCCCTCAAAGACTTCAAAGTATACATTCTTCATTCCAATATTATTTCATGTGTCCCATAATCCTCTATGAAAGAAATACTTATCCATCCTAACATAGATGGAAAGAGGAGCAAGTGGATTGCCAAAATTTTGGAGTTTGACCTTGAAATGAAGCCTACTAAGTTGGTGACAAGCCAAGGTTTAGCTATATTGCTAGTTGAATCAAATTGAAAAGAACTAAGGGTTAATTTCATGAATCTAAACTCTGAAAATCAACAAACTGATATTTATTTCAAAATCTCTCATATCAATCCCAACTTGGCATAATGCACTTGGTACAAAGACATCATTTATTTTCTGCAAAAGTTGGAGCCTTACAATGGTTTGGAGAAGAACAAGGTAAGAGATTTGAAGCTAAAGGAAATAAGATATTGTCTCATTGATCACATATTGTATTGGAAAGATCCTCTAGGGGTTCTCTTGAGATGTCTATATCCATAAGAGGCTTAAAAGGCCATGACTGATTTTCATGACAGATTGTGTGGGGGTCATCACTTTTTGAGAACCACAACATATAAGATCCTCAGAGCTGGGTTTTTTTGGCTTAGCCTTTTTACTGATTTTTTTGCAAATATTAGGGCATGTGACAAATGTCAAAAGTTTTCAGGAAAGCAACAGCTGAAATATTTGCCTCTAAAGCTTGTGGTGGTTTCTGGCCCCTTCCAGCAGTGGGGACTTGACTTCATTGGGGAAATTCATCCAACATCAAGTGGTCAACATCAGTGGATTTTCACTGCAGCTGACTATTTCACCAAGTGGATAGCATCCATTCCAACCAGGAGTGCCTCACACAAGGTAATCATTATTTTTCTTGAGGATATCATGTCAAGATTTGGTTTTCCAAGAAATGTTGTTACTGATAATGTTGCCTCTTTTAAAGTTGAACCATTGTTTATTTTTCGTGAGAAGTATGGGATTCAATTAGTCCATTATACTCCTTATTACCCCAAGGGCAATGGTTTAGCAAAATCATATAAAAAGAGCCTTGTAAATATCATCACGAAGTTACTAGAGGACAACAATAAAGCATGGGACTCAAAGATGAAATTTACCTTATGGGATGATAGAGTTACTAAAAACAGATCACTTGGTACTTCCCACTTTCAACTTGTATATGGGATTGAAGCTATTTTTCCTACTCATCTTTCCTTGCCTGTGGAAAATTTCCTTCAGGATCAACAAGGAGAACAAGATGATATGGTCAGAAGGATACAACAGCTAGTAGAAATACAACAGACTAGAGAGAAACTCCTTGATAAAGCACAAAACCATCAACAGAAGATCAAGCAAGCCTTTAACAATAAGGTAAGAAAAGAATATTTCCATATAGGAGATCTGGTTCTCAAGTGGGATGCACCCAAGCAAGACAAAGGCAAACATGGTAAATTCGAAGCCTTGTGAATTGGTCCTTTCAAAATTTCTGAAGTTTTTCAAAATAATACTTATAAATTGCAGAACTTGGAGGATTCTGGAGTTTTTGGTGGCCCTATTAATGGGCACTTTCTAAAGAAGTATTTTTCTTGAGCCATAAGTGGTTTTCCCATCCATTGTAAATATCACTTTTTTTTTTCTTTCTTTTTGAATAAATGACCCCATAGCCCTAGGATAAGAAATTGAAGCTGCTTGTTCTTGGAAGCTCACGGGGAGCATGCCATCCCCTATGGAGCCAATGTTATCACATGAAGTTGTTAAGGGTCACATGAATTTGTTGTGGGTAAATTCATCCTTCGATTTTTTTAAAGTTTTATCCTTAGCCTTGTTTAAGTTTTACTTTTTATCTCCTCTTTATGGTTTTCTTAGGTTTTAGCACAAATAAATCAAGGTTGATGTTGTCCCATACCTTTGGTTTATATATTCATCTCATCACAAGATTAGACAACCATCACCATCACCCTTATGCCACCACTACCTTGACATGTCACCACTTCCACTATACGCTTAAACCCCTCCACTCTATTCATCTACCCCTTAGAAGTTCAAATCAAATTCATTTTAGTGCATTGCCATCTCATCGGGACATTTTGTAGCGCATCTCGAGTACAGATTCCCTCATTACCATTATTTCACTTATGAGGCTTGTGTCAACCGATCTCATTGTATTTAGCATCCATGATTTAAAGGAAATAATTTGGGATTTAGTCATTTAAGGTTGTCTAATTGTTTTCTCAAATATTTCAAATTTTCTCCTAGTTTGGCGCTGCAGAAACCCCTAAGTTCGGACAGGCATTGCGGAATCTGCTACCAACTGGCCAGTGAAGGTGAATTGGAGGTTAGAGTTGTTGCAGGAATTTTCATACAATCTAAATCATATCTATTGTTAAGCTACATTGTCCAGGTACTCCTTGAGTTTTTTGAGCTTTTTTTAAGATAATATTAAGGTTTTTCTTTTGTTTCCCCTCCTGGGTGCTACGAATTGAGGATCCACATTACCAACCTGCCCCTTTTACCTTCTCTATCACCAATTCTTAGCCAATTGCAGTGTTTTCATCTTCTTTTACTACAATTGAGAAACTTTTGTTGTCAAAACCATTGTGCCTATCTCTTTATTGGCCTTTGTTGTTTATACTGTGAAATATGCTACAGATTATGCTATGAATCCCTTGTTTAGGTGTTGCGAACCTATACATCAAACTCAAGATCGTTATCCTGTGATCACATAACCTGTATCAGTTGATTTCCTTTAAATTTTCAATTGTTATTTCAATTCTAAAGTCTATCTACATCAAAAATTTAAAGAGCCTTGCTGATTAAAGTTGTGATGAAATTGAAAATGATAGTGAAGTGTTAAACTTAAAACTTTGGCAGTTGCTTCCTCCTTTCATATCCATTTTCCTGAAGGGTTTTCTTCCATTTCTTAACCACCAATTTCGCTTTCATAAGCTCAGAAGTCAAATAGGCAGGATAACTTTGAAGACTTAAAAGAAACTAGCTTTGAAAAATACCATCATTTCAAACCCTAATACCTTTGTTCTTTGTTTGGCATGTCACCTATCTCAAATTAGTGTACTATGTTTCCTCCTATAATAGAAAATGGATACACCACATCAAAATAAGGCTCACAAGGGCGGGGGTGTAGTCAGGACAAATCCCTATGATATGTAGTTATTTGATTCTAAACCTTTGATCAAAGAGGCCTTACAGTGAATTGGATGTTTCAATTTCTATTAGAATATGCAGAGGGGACACCCTGAGGTAGCCAAAGAGTTTTCCTTGAATTTTGATTACACCAAAACTAATGTGTTAACCCTTTAACTGGAGCTATTTGAAGCCACCATTGCAGCAACCACTGAGATACCCAACACTAGTGAAAGATGGTTTAAATCCATGAATCTTAATGCAGCTTTCTCTAAAGAGTTCCTCAAACCATAATGTCAGGGAGATAACCTATCAAAGAGAGTGCCTAGGATCCACTTGGTTGAGGGATTTTACAAGATGTTAAGGGTGATCTAGATATATTTAACCTGTGAGGGTAGATTCAATATGATTCACCAATACCACATTAGATTGTTGCTGCACTTCACAGGGAAAGACCTCATGAACCTCCCTTTATATTTGTTTAGGAGTATTGGGAAAATGGATGATAGGGTCCAAACCAAGTCCAAGGTTATGGACACAAGTGATTTTCACTCGGGGTTGATTAGGATGCTTTTGATGGAGGAGTTAAATAAAATAAACATAGCTTGGGAGAAGTTCATTTCCTCTGCACATATGCAATTAAATGTAGCTCCTACTCCTCAATCTAAGGTGTAGAGCCCTTTGGAAACTGATAGTTTTGTTGACACAGAGACAAGTAAAAAGAGAAAGGGAAAACACATTGCTAAATATAATGAGGCTCCTAAGGAAAAAGAAGAAGAAGGGGGAGTTCATCACTCTCCACAAAGGGAATTTCCACGCCAACTAGCTCCAAAATTAGCAGAAATTCCCTCAGCTAAAACCACGGGAAAAGAAGGGAGAAGGTTACTCTTCCCCTCACCAACTGCTACAGTTGAGAACAAAACTAGGATTCCCTTCACCAGGTCATCAGCCAAGAAGGAAACTACTGAACAAGAGGTCATAACAGAAGCTCTTTTCAAGAGGAAGGATAAGGGTAAAATTGAGATTGTTTAAAAACATGTTGAAGTCATAGACATAACCACTCTCCCTGACAACCCTACCTTCAAAAGACTGATCAGACAACTAGGATATTATAGAAAGGAGATTTCTCACTTGAAGGGAGAAGGATTGGCTGAGAGGAAAAAGTTAAAGGATCGGATGGATATGTATTTGGAAACCATTGACAAAGTCAAGTTTCAACAAAGAGATTGTTTCCCCTTCATAGGTAGCTTAGGAATCTATACAGGCAGAACAGGGATTTACAATCTCAGATCAAAAATCTCAAGATGGAGTTACAACCTTTCAAAGATGAATTATCTCAGAGAAATATGAATGTGTTAGCTCAAGATGCAACCAGAAGAAGTACCAGACTCGGGAGGTGAAATGAAGTGGTTGAAAGAATCTCAATTTTGAAGGTGGTTATCCTTGAATTTTGAATTTTTGGTGGGAATTATTATACTTATACCTGATTTTGCATTCATACACCCTATTTGGAGGCTTCTACAGGATTATATACCTTTGGCAAAGGTTTTTGGGTATTTTTGGCTCAAAATGCACAAATAAGACAGCTACAGGACATTTTGTAGCACATGGCGCTACGAAATGATCTACATAGACAGAAGTTTCAAATTCGTTGTGAAATCCACTACGAAATGGTCTAAACAATCAAGTGCTACAAAATTCTCTATGGAATTCGTTGTGAAATCCACTTTGAACTGGTTGATACAGTCATCGCTACAGGATTCACTTCCAATTTGTGTTTTGGTGGCTTTTGAGAGAACTAATGGTCACCAGATGGCTATTGGATCATAGCACAGATGTTTGGAGGTCAGTTAGAGCTGGAGGTTACCTGGAAATGAAGGAGATGTGCTCAAAGGACACCTCACTAAGAAAATATTATGGTGTTAGGATGGTTGCCAACATTTTCCCTGTTTATAGCAGTTTGTTTTTTCCACTTGAACAGGTGTAAGATTTTTAGTTTTAGGTGGGAGAACCCTATGTTAGAGGATCAAGATTGAATTGTATGTTTTCATTCCTTATTTAGGCTATAAATACAACATTAGAAGAACATTTTTGGGTTCGAATGGTTGAGCATAGACTCCCTTAGTATTTTTTTTGATGTAATAGAGCCAAACTCTGGTTTTTATTTATGAGATTTGAGAAAGTTTGCTTAATAGAAGTCAGTTTTCTTTTCCAATCATCTTACTTCTTTCTCACTTTGATTTTCTCATCATTGAATGATTCAATTGATGTATTATAGTTTTGTTACAATGAATGTTTCATTGTGATGTTGTTGTAATTATTATTAGTGTTTTAAATATTAGATTAAAGAAGTTCGTGTATCTGATCTTTTTCCTCACTTGTCTGCTAGTAAGGCTTGATGCTAATAGTAGACTATTCATCCTTCTCATTAAAGTATCCCATATACCCACACTTCTATTTAAATCACTGACTGAATTTAGCCAAGACCTCACTTGCTTATACATCTTGCCTATAAATTTCTATTTTTATGAATTGCTATGCTGAGTTTTATCCATTTGACACTTTGTCATAAATTTACCATTACAAACCTATTGGACGGGTACTGGGCTTATCCTCTAGCAGTATGAGGGTGAATCGCAGTGCTAACACTTGGTACACCATACTTGTTCTCGTTTCTCCTTTCCTTTGTAATTTATACCAACTGAATCATTAATGCATTGTTGATGCTTGAATCTGTTAGGACTGAAACGACAACCTCACGAGGATATTAATCCCCCTGCATTTTTATAGAGGTGGTAATCCTATGTTTATGATTTTTTGTGAGGCTTGATATTTTCAGAATGTGGTACTTTTATAGAAGTTCTTCATAGTAAAAAGGAAAGTAAAAATATAAAAATGGAAAATGTTTTCTTTTCTTTTAAAGAAAGTTCCTGAGAGTGGACCAGGAACCACACACATTCACACATTTAAAACAAATAAACAAAATTTCTTCACATCCATCGTAGTAGGGCTAAATATTTATGATCACATAAAAAAGTAAAAGAAAATGATCTCCATGCATAAGAGAACTTTGATAGATTTATACATGGGCAACTCAAATAAAGATAATGATGGATCAACCTAAAATTCCTTATATTCAGAAAACTAGGTTACAAAGTACATTTGAGATTGTTCCCAAACTAGATCTCTTGGAATTTCTAAAAAATATATAGTTCGTTACATATTCTCTTAAATTTAAATGTGTTTTTCATGACTGGGATTGGGGCTCCCACAGACCATAAATAAAATATATATAATAATGAATTTTGTAGAAAGAAGAAAGTGGGTGGCAGAAGACAACAAGACTTGGTAAGAAGAAAAAGGAAATTATCAGTCTTCGGTTAAACCTTCCTATTTAAAGAGGTGGAGTAACTAGATGAATAACTTGATAAAGGTAGAAAGATGTGATCAGTATGAACTTACTATGATGGTATCTCCTCTTTTTCACTTTTTCTCTAATGTCCTTTTATGGCTTTCATTGACGGTTACAAGAATCGTCTCAACTGTGTTTTTCCCTTCATCCGTAAGTTTGTCGACAGCCTTTTTGAACCACTCCTCAATGTAGCTTCTCAATGGTGCCACGTTGATTTCATGTTAGATTTTTATATTGAATTTCTCGCCATCCAATTCCCTTAGATCAATAGAAATGTTCTTCAAAGCTTCTTCAATATCTTGATTTTTCAAGTCGACTAGCCAGTTTTTCACGTCATCTTCACTATACTCAAGAATGCCATAGAATTTTTCAAATGATAACCCTTTAAATATTTCAACTTGATCGTCAAAGGATTTCTTGGATAGGAACAATGAGTTTAGAATCAATTTGGGGTCTTGTACCTCATTGGTGCTCCCGACTAATTCTATCTCAGTCAGCCTTTTGAATAATTCTTCTCTCCTAGTTATGGCCCGGTTGCATGATTGGACAATAATATTCAAGTTCTTAACCTTTTCCTTCGATCATCCGTTTAGTTGTTTTATCCAGTTTGGAGAAGGCATATCCACCTCTCTTCTTCTCAACTCTGTCATATTGGTAACTTTAAAACCGAAGGGTATAACCGCGTCGAGGTAAAAACCTTCTTTGTTTTTCAAATATGCCTATAAATATTCATGGAAGGCATGTGCCCTCGTTCCAAAAGAGACCATTCTCTTAGACATCTCCCAAGCCTCTATAATTAATTCCATTATTTTCTTAATGTTCTTCTCCACATAGCCCTTGGTTGATGTGAGCAGGTTTGCATATCCTTTTAGTTTTGTTGCAAGTGTGGTAGGCCCAATTATTTCTTTAAAAGGACTAGCAAGTACTAGATGACGCATTAAATCTTCCTCCAATTCTTTAATTCTTTCCTTTAACTTGACATTATCTACTCCAAGTCCTCCAATAGAATTATCTAGAGCATCTCCAGTTGCTCGGTGAAATTGGGAAATTTGGGAAGGTCGCATGTTCTGTAGGTTGATCTTTGAACGAGATTTCCCCTATTTTATTATTTACATCTCTTTTCTCAATAATTAAATTTTTGGACTCGCTATAAAAAAAACGCTCTGAAATACAAAATATTCTTCTTCATCGAAGGTCACGCTCTCAATTATTTCCATCATAGGATTATGGTGAGTCGTGTTCTCTGGCTAATCAGTGTTGGGGAATACCTTTTCGATGTCAATATCGAGTTCCATATCCTCGAGGGAGAGGTTGTGTATGTTGATTTCGTCTCGAGGTCCCTCTTCTTCTTGCACAATGTTTTTTATTTTCTTCCTCAAGGGAAGCTTGTGGGAGATTTCATTTTTTCCCAAAGGAGGGTTCTTATCTCCTCCACCTAGAGAACTGTGGGTTACTTTATTAATTTGGTGGGTCATTGGAGCACTTCTCTGAGATGTTGTACTCTTTGGAGTGATAGTTTGGGATTGGGCACTCTTCTCACCCAAACCTTTTTCTTTCTGTTCGTACGACTCATTGGTTTTGAGTATCATTTCCAGCTCACTAGTGTCACGAGCGGGAGTTCCTGAGACATTATCTCCATATTCATTCAGAATACCATTAATAAAAGAATTGTTGAAACCAACTACCAGTAGATGTTCTACAAAAATTCTGCTAGGGTCAAACCCTTTTACCCTTTCAACATATCTTAGATTAAGACTGTCAAAATGGCCTGCAAATTCATCAATCTTGTTCATATTTCTGAATATGAATTCCCCAACTTTCCAAGGAAGAGGTATGAATTATTTTTTTCTCTTTTAATGGAAAAAATGAAACCAATAGTTGTACGTCCTTGCTATTTCAGTAACAAACATTATATTAGATATGAGGCATGGAAGGAAGGAAAGATTTTCCTTGGAACCAAAAATCCTTATGGAATTATAATTCTCCATTTGTTCTAGTGTCCCCTTCCTATCCAGGAACTTACTCACCTAGTCATACATCCGGGGAGTGTCCTTTCCAAATAGCAAGCCTTTAAAAACTAAGAAAAAAACATTAATAACTTCATAAAAATGTTGGGAGGCCTTGTTCCTCCATAATGTTTGATACCAAAAGGTTACCAGGTCAAATTCGCACTTTACCTTCTTACACACAGATAATCTCGGAAACTGACAACAATGTTCTATTGCGAAAACCAAATAAGATGACATAAAAAAATTCTTCTCCTTCTTGTATTAAGAAAATTGGGAAGAGATTTCAATGGAAATCAACTTTCCCTAATAAAAAATGGCATGTTCTTTGACTATAAAATATAGAATGTAAATAATCATGCGGGATATGTTGGTTGTATTTTCTTGTTCTGTTATCTTCGTGAAAAGCCAAGCAAATTCCTAGAAAGGATTTTTGAATGAGATAACATCCAATCTCATGATGTCCTCGGGGACAGCCACTGGGTTCTCTAGGAATTCAGGTAAGAGGTCTAATCCATTGTCATGCTTCTTTAAGAATTCTCTGCAATATTTTCCCTTGAAGGTAAGTGTTGGCTCATGAAGTCTCAACATCTTATGGAATACATGAGGCGGTAGAGAGACAGGGGAATGGTCCTGTGGATTGGAATATATCTCTTGGCACACCAGGTGACCAAATCCTTACATTTAAAGACATTCGGGACAAAATCTATGTGCACAATGCCAGACGTTCAGATTACTTCCTTATGGGCAGAAGGGGATGAGTAGTAGGAATATCCTCTTGACCACTGAAAACTCTGGTCCCCATGCCTGAAAATGTTCAATGTATATCCATAGAAAATTTTTCGAGTTGCTTCCATAAGTTGAAGATAACATTCATTTTCTCCATATAATGTTTAAAATGAGTGCTTGAGAGGGATAATATAATCCTCTGTAAATCTCGGTTTAATCAGGGATGATTTTAAGGATGGAAATTTATTTTAAAATGTAGAAACCTTGACAAATCTTACTAATCCTTCATATGCCAACTATAAATGTTTGGCGATATTTTTGCAAAACTATTCAAATTTCTAAGGATTTTATATAGTTTGGATAAAATTTTGGCGATTTTTAAGGTAAAATAATTTTATCCTATAGAATTTGGGCGAATCATTTTTAGAATAGCGAATATTTTTTTGGCAAAAACCTTGGAAAATTAGCCCATGAGCGAAATTTAGCCCCTAAAATAATCCCTGGGTTTAATGTGTTTTAATAGGAGATCTCCTCAATCCCTTCAATTATTAATGACAATATTTTCTATCCTTCATGATGATTTGTTAGTATTCAAAGCATAATAAATGTGCATTGGGAAGAGCACGAAGGTGGCAGGGATGGACGAGAGAGAAATTGGATTTGAGACTTTTGTGAACCCGGGAACCTGCGAACCCGGGAACCCACGATTGTAGAAGGTTCAATATCAACTAAGTATAGGATAGTGCGGTGGTCAGTCGGAATCATGATGTGAGGGTATGTATGGAGATGAGGATATTCAAGTCTTCCAACCCAAGAACCCATCATTCTGAAGAAAAAAAAATGACTAAGTATAGAACTAGAAAGGGAAAGTAGAAGGAAAAAAGAGAAAGGGGAAAACGAATAAGTATATAAGAGGGAAAAGAAAGGGAAAAAGAAACTGGGAAGGTAGAAAAGTGGAGGTAAATTTTAGAAGCGGGAAATGATCTCAACACACATCCAATTGTGTTTGAACTTGCACCATCCCTCCACTATCTCCTACAAGTGATGAGTCCAATTTCATTGCAATTTCCAGAGCCTCAGGTTGCAATGTAACCTTCTATTTAATCAAGGGCCTATTAATGTTTGGAAGAAGTCCTGCAATGAACCATTCTCAATGTTGTTGATTTGGGATATGGAAAGTCATCCTACCCATCAGATCCTTGAACCTTTTATCAAAATCTCATACCAATTCAATATGCACCTATTTGATCTCCTTTAGTTTTGTAATGTACTGTGATTCCAACTTTGGTTTCCTAAAATATTTTAGCAATGCTTGCCTTATCTCTTCCAATGTCCTATATTTTCCTGTAGTTGTGGTACTCTACAGCTTCATGTACCATACTAGTGCACAGCCTCTAAATTTTTTCGCCAATTGCGCAATCTTCACAACCCCATCCTGGACATTCTTAGCAACCCAAAATGTCTTGCAGAAAAACAAATGTTGTTCTGGGTCCTCTGACCCCTCTCCCTGAAAATCAGGCAGTTCGAGGGTATTGTATACCACTACCATATTGCTTTGTTTATTTTCTCCTCTTGGTGATGTTGGTTGACTCTGACTCTGTGCCCTACTTCCATTTCTATGATTGCTACTACTATGTCCTCCTTTGCTAACTATAAGTGATTTTGATTAGTCTTCAATTCTTACTCATGATTGTGGTGACACACATGGGGACGTCTATTCAACACAATATTATGTCTAAGTAGGACTCCACGGTTCTTCTATTTTAGGACTTTATTGTGCCTCCTCTCCTTCTCCTCTTATGTGTGGTATCTCTACAATTTGGACGATTGTGCAAGGTCCACTCTCCTCTGGCTCACTGCAAAACTCTCCTTTCTCAGCCCCAGTCTTTTTATTATTATACCTCCTTCCTCTACACAGCTCCAAAAACGCATCTTCTTCCTCTGGTATACCTTCTCCATCTCTCTGCATTCTTAGTCCCTCCCTTCTTTCTTCATCGCTTCCTTCCTTCTCTCCTTTTCTCAAACTCTCCTCATGTCATCCCTCAGTTCCCCTATGTGCATGAAATCCTTTCGAAATCAGTCTCCATGGTCATCACACACTTGTCACATTGCAACATATTTATCCACGTACCTAATGATTTCATGAACCTTCCTCTCCTACCTTTGAAAAATTTTCTTGCTTCAACACTGTATGACTGGGTACTATCCAACCAGAAATCAATTGCACAAAAAGTGTTATTACTCACAAAATTCAGTCAGCTTACCAACTCAGGAGTCTAATTCCTTGTCGTGTCATTTTGGTAGCTTCCAGTGTTCTCCACTAATCTTTCTAACCACTCTGTCAGAATAATTGGAAATTTTCCAAAGAAAATTTCCTGCAAATCTGTGTACACATACTTTTGTATCCACTATTTGTTACTCATCCAAGGGTTTATCTTCTCTTTTTTAATAAACTCTTGTTCCTTCACTTCTAACCATTTTGATATTTCCTTCCTAGACAGCCTCGAAAACATCCCCTTAATCATGGATTCTTGGTCACTAAAACAAAACCAATTGTTGGTGTTGTGTGCAGTTGTAAGACCCTAGGTTCAATTTATGTTTGGACCAACAAAACTATTCAAACACTAGCCCTTTCGGCATCACCTGCATGTGTATATGAAGTCTCACCTGAGGTATCTATTGGGACTACAGAAACTGGGTTTCTGCAGTGTTAATGGAATGGGAGGTTATGTTCCTATTCATTCTGACATAACTAGTTATGTGCGGGACATTCCGAAAAGGTTCTTCTTCAGTTACTTATCCAATATTAGATTCATACTACCATTTTGTTCCCAATTATAACATAAATTCATTACTGTAACATCTTAATCCTTGTGCCATGATTACACATAAAGTAAATCTACTCTAACATTCATTCAAATAGATTCCATAAGAAAACACATAAAAAGCATAGAATGCAGTATTTAACGTGGTTCACCCAACTCTAGGATACGTCCACAACGGCTAGCTTATTTATTATGTTTCTCATTAATATTTTTAGGCTAGCACACTATGCTTACAAATATATCTCATGATTATCTTATCTTTATCCTAGGCTAGCCACTCTGTAGTGCAATCCTTTCTCTCTCTTCATCCTCTCTTTTACATTCAGGAACTATGAAACCCAACAGATAGACTATTACAGATAAAATCAGAAAATAGGAGAACCCGAGAACACCTATTCTCCCAACCCGTTACATATTTATACATAATAATTAGGAATTAAAACCATATTCTGATCATCCCAAAATCCTATTACAATGCATAAGTTCTTGAATTAACTAGTTGTTCAGTTGCTTTTTCCTTCTTTTTTGTCTACATGGTTCTTTCTCTTGTTCTTCTATTTCTGGAACATCGGGCTCTCATCCTTCTGTCATTCTTCCTTTTCTCACGCTTTATTCTCTTCTTTGTTCCTCTATCTTCTTTATTCTTCTATCTATGTGTTTTCTTTCTTCTCTACATTGTCCTCCTGGATGCGCCTCAACTACACGCTCCTATTCTTCCTTCTTCTTTTATACACTTTTCCTATACTTAGTATTTTTACCAAAATGGTATCCAAAACTGTTGTCCAAGAGTCACTATCTAGTCATCTTTTTCCATCCATGTGTCACCCAGGGGTAGGTCCACTCCACTGCCACGTGTCCATGTATAATAGGTCTTCACTACCATGTGTCATTGGGAGGTGTGTCCAAAAATAAAGAGAAGCAAACTTAGGATAGGAAATATTATTTAAATGAAATAATATTAAAAAAATTAAATAAAAGTTGGCGGAGTTACGAGAATATGGAAGTAAAGGAGGTAGGTGAGGAGATAAAACTTGGTAAAAGTTACTAATTATAAGGTAGGGATACAGGTTGCAGGCGTATGGAAGATATGAGAAATTATAGGTATGGACTCCCGCATTCCTGTATTCATTAAATAAACTAAGTGTAAAAGTGAGTAAAAAATAAGATAAGTCATGCAGGTGATAATCCATTAGACAAGTCATGCGGGTTGTGGGAGGATATTTCAAGGAAGGAGGCTCTCCCGCATCTTTATTCAAATATAAATAAATTAACTGAGTGTAAAACTTAATGAATGTGCAATTTGAATGACACGGAAATGGAGGTGTAAATTGAGGGTAGAGAGATTGCAGGTTGTAGGCCACATGCATGAGGGAAAAAAATAAATAAATAGGAATGTTGTCCCACATCCGCAATGGAAGAATTAGCGTAAAAAAGAGTAAAAAGTGGTAAATCATGAAAAATGACTAAGTTTGGGGGAAGTAAGTCATAGACTTATGTGATAAGTATGAAAATGGAAGATGGGAATGAAAATGAATGTAGAAATAATGAAAATGAATAAGTGGAAATGGAAAATGGAAATGGGTTAAGTATGGAAATGGCTAAATATGGGAATGGTTAAGTATGGAAATGGTGTGGAAGATTGGAAAAATGTCTAAGTATGAAGGTGTAAAGAGTAGAGAGAAAGGAACAAAAATGACTAAGTATGGAGAGTGGAGAATAAGGAAAATGGAAAATGGTTAAGTATGGGACAACATAATGAGTCAGAAAAATGGCATATCTTCGGCACATGATAATTGTTTTCAATTCCATAAAGTGTTGGATGAAGATGACACATAGGGATATTCAGTGAGAATATGGAGATAAGTTATTTATTTATTTTAGTATATTTTATTTTCCTTCTCTTTTGATTCAAAAACAAATTATCCCTGTTAGAATTTCATGATGAAGAACTGTAAAATTGAATTTGATTGGAAACTTGTTGGGTCTTCACAATCAACAGTTGAAGATTATTTGTAACTTTCCAATTCAAAAAAAAATCGGTCTTTGTTTAATGGGTGAAAACACATCAACACTATTTTAGCACCTCTGGTAGTTATAGAGATGTGGTTCCACAAGAATCGGGTTGTTGGAGAGTGGTACCCAGGAAATCAATACTACGTGGGTTTGTTAATATAGTTGTTTGGTAGTGGGGTGAGTGGGTCCACCAAAAAGGATTACTAGAGAGTGGTACCATGAACAATCAACTCCATACAAGGATTTTATTGAGATAGGTCACTAATAAGAGTGTAGTTAGGACCCAAAATTTTATTTTATTTATTTATTTACTCCTGCATGAACAATTTTGCGCAGACAGAATGATCAAATTCTCAATGCTATGGTTTTTGTAGGAATTTATTAGACTAGTAACATGAAGTAAGGTTTCTAGTGTCCTAAGGGAAATGGAGTTTCATGTTCTAAATCTCTTTGATATACATGTGGGGTCCAACAATAGTACTTGGCCCAATTTCTCAAGGAACTAACCAAGGAGGCTCAATTGTACCCTTAGTCATACTACCCAATTACCAATGTACTAAAGAGTAATCTTCACAAGTGTTGTTCTTAGTGCATTATAGTATTGATATGGTCGATTGGCTTATATAAAGATTGTTTCAATTATCCTAAGAGACTTCCAATATACCTCAGGGTACATTGAAGTGAAATTATGTATATAGGTGTCATCTGATGTGGTACTACTTGAAGGGGTACCAATAAGGGATACAAGGGAGTCAAACTAGGTGAAACCTCTTGTATTTCATGTGTGTGTTCTTCTCCTACCACAAATTTACCCACTAGATTATAGATCACTATGTTATTTATAGATGTTGAAATATGCCTCTAGCCTGAAAAAATGCTCTACAATATTGCCTTAGGAAAGTGCTCTAATAACCACTTCTGATATTCTTTATTAGTAAATTGGAATCTGTAGAGCATAAATAATAGAATTTACCTAGATTAATTATTGAAATGGTAGATTACAACAACAATAGGAAATAAAATAACTAGAATGCCACAAAAGGTTATACCTTTATTGATGTGAGTAATGTTCACTTGCCTCTTCAAGGGGGTAGCCTCTAGTGAGCAAATTTATGATTATAATATACTTCGCAAGACATATTATTACATTTCTTCTAATTCTTTATGTAGCTCAATCTACCTCCTAGGAACATTCTAGAGAAGGAAATTTCTAATTAGGGGGTTAGAGAAGGACCCTAATAGTTTGAATGTGTACCCTTCATTGAATGAAAAAATGATCTTGATTGGATCATTATATTGTTTTTCATCTATCTCGATATTTTTAGAGTGGAAAAAATTGGAGGAATCAGCTTGTAGGGCCATTTTAGTGGCAAGTCCCAGTTTGGAAAATTGGGGTCTAGAAACTTCCCTAGCTATTTTGATCCATTAAACATATTTTTTGGGGTTCTAGTGTCCAGAACTTGTTCCGACACCGTTGATGGTGTTCTACACTCTGATACATTTCCAACTATGCATATTGTGCATCAATTGGATTCCATATGAAAACGTTATGACTCCTGCAAGTTGACCTATCATGTTGAACACCATGGTACGAGAGGATGTCACGTCATCCCCTGTTACTCATGCATATGGTACTATCCACATATGTCATTTGAATAATATTCTATAAGGTCCAAAATCCTATCATAATTGATGGTTGAGGAAGTCAAAAACCTACCCCTAGACGGCTACCGGGTTATGTTAAATATTTGGCCCCTAGGAGGAGAAGGGGTTCCATTCTTTTGCATTTTATGTTGTTCCATAGCTGAGAAAAACATGCAAGAGTGGTATTTTGTGAGAATAAAAAAGGAGGAGAGGTTATGTAGTAGCCATATAGGCCAGAGGTCAAAGGAAACTCCACATAGATTTCATGTTTCTTTGTACTTGCAACATTTCTATACCAGAGAAAAGAGAGAAGAGCAGCCTCACCTTCTACTTGGGTTTTCTCCTGTATTGTGTTTCCTGGGTCATATCTTGTTTTTATTGTTGGATTAATTGGAGGGGCGATGAATCAGTAATAGATAAATTTAATCCTTTTTGTTGATATTATGGTAGATGCGGGAAGCATTTACCTCCACGTGTAAACCTGACAAAGATAGAATACTCTGGGAAGCAAGAAGAAACCCTAATGAGTTGGCTAATAACCCTAGAAGACTTGTCGTCTCAAGAAGATAATTTATATTAGGTTATTAGCCTCCAAGAGAAGAAGTCGGCCAAAAATAATAATATATACTGAATAGACAAATACCCAAAATGAGAAGTCGGCCTAGGCAGTTAGCCAGAATTAGTATAAATATAGGAGGCCAGTTCTCATTCTGGCAGGTAGTCTCAGAATTGCAGTGCCTAGTCTTGTGCACACTGCAGTGCCCAGTCTTGTGTGCAGGTTTGAGGAGAGTTTCCATTGCAGTTGCTGCAGCTAGCAGTTCACGTTTGGATTAGACTATCTCTTGGATAGGGTTTGGACTATCTGAGCAGCTCTTGTTGGTGAGCTATCCTTGGGGAAATGTGTGCTACCCTTTGTTTGGCTATCTAGCCTAGGTTTTGTTTCCGGAATGATTCTCTGTCAAGGTTAAGGTGCTTAGAGGGTGGCTTCGACCTATGGTTGGGTGACAA
>JZKD02S0778060.1:0-14694 GCA_000966675.3 Picea glauca | reverse complement strand
TGAATTAGGGTTTTTCCTCTAGTAAAATCTGGCCATCGTTTCAAGGCTTTTAAGCAGGTAAAACAACATGTTTAAAACAAACCCTAAGAAAAGCATTAATAGGTGAATATGAAACATGAATACTAAATTTCCATATCGTCCCTCGTAGGTAACGAATTGCTTGATAATTAATAGTAAACCGTGCGATTAAGGTTTGAACAAATTTATGGGTGTACCTTTGACATCATAGCATGACTTCCTCAAAATCATTAACAAGTGCCTAGGGATACCTTCAAATTTGAGATTCTTGAACTAGCAATCTCCTTCTCGTTACATGTTTGTTTCTTGTGCAATCGATTCCTCAATGACTTGCAACTGTAAATTTCTTATTTTGGCCCTATTACCATCTAAGGTCTGGGTGAAATCTTGAGCAACTTCAAGGTTAAAGCCCTCGAATGAATGTATGAACTTAACCCACCCAAATACCGCGAGATCATCCATAGCATCATTGTGGGAGAGCAAGGCATGTGAGCCATTCAGCTCTACCCTTACCACAAGGGCCATGGATTTGGTCATGATACACCAGCAGGTGTAGCAAAGAGGGGCCTATGTTTGAAACCACCTAATATGAATGATAAGTTCTTCATTTTTGGAGGTGGTCCAATAAAAAAGGCTTTGGGAGAGGGAAACCATAACCACCACTCAGTTTGTTGATTGAATATTGAACTAGAGGACACACGTAATCGAAACCCACCTCTTCTACTGAGACCCTAACCCCAAAAATGAAACACCACAAATGATGCAATGAATGCGAGCTCAAGCGAGAAGGAAGAGGGTGTAATTGTTTCAAAGCATGGATAACAATCTTATACAATAGTGATTGGACCATGATATGACAATAAAGGATAGCATTCAAATTTTAACATTATATCAAAGTTTAGTTTCAAAAAGTGATCATGGAGGTGGTAGGTGACAATCAAAACTCCAAATGAAAAAAATGATTAAGGCATAACCCAAAGGTAATTAACTCTTATACTAATGGTAAAGAAACAATTCACAAAATGATATGTTCAAGACCCTTTAATGTTCTTAAGATCATTAGGTGTTTTTAAAGACTCATCGAATTTCACAAGGAGAAGCTTTAGAATTTATATCATGTGTTTAGACCAAGCATGTTTCAATTTCATGTTTAAACTATCATGAAATTGAAGAATAAGAGAGATTTATTGAAAGAAATAAACTCAAAAACACACATCAACCAATCAAGCGATTTTTTCAAATAAAAATCATAATTGAAGTCTTCGCATACACAAAGAGGCAGCTATTAAAAAATTTCTTTTGTCAAAACTATGTTTTAAATATCGATGAAAACGACACGAATATCTGGATGCCAACAATGGCAACTCGTTGGGTGAAGCAGTTATCTCTACATCATCAGAACTTAATATCAGGGAAAATATAAATCAGATAGTTACTATAAACAATTAAAAAATAGATCAAATGTTTTGACATTAACTCAGAAAATTAACACAGTTAGACCATCAAAGAAAGTTCTACCAAAAGATTGTAATCCAAAATTTTGTTTCGATCAAAAGGGTAACGATATGTATTCAAGTAAATCCAATACCGTTGACAGGGCCACTGCTTCCAGCAGACATTTATAGCCTCAAAAGGGATGTCATTTAACTCTCTCCAGTACTTCAATCCCATTCAAAAGTCGTCCATCTATGATAAAAATATCTTGATATCCGATCAATTTTAAAACATACTTGAAGGATCTTGAACTCAACATTGATTTGATACCAGCAGGCCTATTTAGTACCCCGATGAAGTTGTCTTAGTATCATATGTGTACTTACTCGCTACCAGTAGACATGTTCAGTATTTCGGTGGGTTTACACGCAATTCCCACACATTAAAGTGTTTCCAACTCTCTATATTTTTTTATAAAATTTTCAGAAGCTTCATGATAACAAGAGAGCGAGGTGATATTGAAGATTTCACAGCCAGGAAATCATAGGATTGATCATTAATATTGTTTTTTGTTCTTTGAGAACTGATAATTTTCATCATGATTTGGACATTTATATTTCAATTAAGAAATCATCTCATGGATGGGGAAGCGCTTTGAGTTGATCTCATTAGAAATGGAATGGTGTAAGAAGTTTTAAAGATAGTCGTATTTCCCTAAGACTTCAACAAAAACCGGGAACAATGATTTGGAAATGACTTATCATCACTGATCCAAGTTTAGAACTTAATGTGAAGATGCATTGAACTGTTTCAACTGCTTCTAGTGAAAGATTTG
Source organism: Picea glauca (assembly GCA_000966675.3). Taxonomy (NCBI): domain Eukaryota; kingdom Viridiplantae; phylum Streptophyta; class Pinopsida; order Pinales; family Pinaceae; genus Picea; species Picea glauca. The sequence goes on along the minus strand of JZKD02S0778060.1, from coordinate 12,407 downwards.
GTTCTCCTCAATAATGAATTGTGATTCAGAAATAATTATTAAGGAAACACAAAAAACAAAAAACAAAATGAAAAAACAAAAATGAAAGCTAGAGATATTTACAGGGGGGTAAGTCTGATTTTCTCAGGTGAAGTATCTCTTGAGAGACTGGTCATTCACTTGAAAAGTCTCTAGCTATCCCTCTAAGTTGTGGAAACAAAAAGAACTAGGACCCATTTTTTCTGAAATGACAAAAGGCCCCAGCCACAGGTTTTGAAACTTAGTATGTTCTCCTTTATTCTCATGTGCTTTGTCCCATTTGAGGACCAAATCCCCTACATTAAAATTTATTTATGAGGACGAACTTGTATCAAACCAACTTTTAAAAATTTGGTGATGCTGATCTAATTTCTTTTTTGCTTGTGTTCTTACTTCTTATAGTTTTAGTAAAGTGTTTATCTGATTCTCTAAAGGGGGACATTCTTCCTCCTAAAATTTCTGCGATAATTTCAAAGAAGGGATAAAGATGTGTGGAGGAAGGATGGATTCTCTTCCGTAAATGAGGAAGAAAGGAGAATTACCGATGGAAGTTTTCAGAGTGACTCTATCATCCCAAAGTGCCTTATACAACACATTGTGCCAATTTTTATGATTTTCTGACACTATTCTTTTTATTATTTTGATCAGATTTTTATTTGTTGACTCGGCCAAACCATTTCCTTGGGGGTAATAACTAGCAGAGTATTTTATCTTAATACATTTTTCTAAAGAAAAGACATTGATATCCAGGGAAGAGAAATAAGAAACATTGTTGAAAACTAAACACTCAGGTATTCTGAAACGAGTGATAATATGAGAGTTTAAAAACAAAACTACCTCACTCGTGTTTACTACCTTTAATGGTAAATCCTCAGACCACCTCGTAAAATAATATGTTGTCGTAAGAACATACTTGTGTTGTTGTGAGGAAGGTGGATTAATTGGTCCCATACTATCTAGGCCCCACTGCTGAAATGGTGTGTCTACCATAATAGGCTGTAAATGGAAAGCAACCTTCTTGACTCGTCCTGCATCCTTTTGATAGATTATACATTTGCGGGCCAAAGTGTGAGAATATTTAAATAAGATGGGCCAATAGTAGCCAGCCCTGTGTACTTTTTGGGCGTTCGTATATCCACCAAAATGACCCCCGACATCGTCGGAATGCAGTTCAACTAACATCTTTTCAAATTCTTCTTTTTCTAGGCAACGCGAAAAAACACCATCAAAATTATTTCGAAACAGTATATCATTAATTAATTGAAAAGATGTAGAGTTAATCCTCAGTTTTCTTCTATTTTTTGGATCAAGGTTACGAGGAGAAGTTTTGTGCAGCAAAAAAAATCTGATATCATCATACCATGAATTAGACACAGTTTGTGTACACCAGATTTGTGTTTCGTTATGCAGATTTGCAACTGATGTTGTTATTTGATTTTATGATTTTTCAACTAAATCAACTACCAATTTGCAAAGGCCTTGACCTCTAACAATTTGTGCAGGTACTATTTCTAGATCATACTCCTGAAGGGAGGTCATCCAATTTTCTCTTTTCTCCCCTTGATCCTTTTGCACTAAAAGATTTCTTACAACAGGGTAAGGAACAACGTCTTTTATCCTGGATTTCAAAAGGTAAGATCTAAAATGTTTAACTACTTTGAAAAAAGTGTATGCTTGTTGATCTACTACGACGTAATTTAATTCTGCTCCTTTAAAGTCAAAGCTCATAAATGAAATAGGTATCTCGTTGTTTTCAACATTTTTCTATGTGAGCACAACAACATAAGATCTATCAGATGCAAAAGTATACAATGTAAAATCCTGGGAGAAATCAGGACTCATCAAAGAGGGAGCTTCAGTTATAGATTTTTTAATTGAATTAAAAGCTTGATTCTGTTGTGATCCCCATTTGTAAAGAATATCCTTTTTTATCAGGTTTTGTAGAGGTCTAACCATCTCAGAAAAACTTGGAACAAATTGTCTCACAAAATTTATTTTACCCAGAAAGGACTTCATTTCATTTTTTGAAGAAGGTGGAGGAAGGTTGACAATGGCTTGGGTTCATTCGGGGTCAATTATCATTCCATCTTTAGAGACTATTAATCCAATTATTTTTCCTTGATCTACTGCAAAGACTAATTTCTTAGGATTGAATGAAATACCAAAATTACGACATCGTTCTAACAGAACCCTAAGATGCAACAAGTGATCTTTCATGTTCTTCCAAAAGACAGTGATGTCATCCGGGTAGACAATAATTGACTGATTGATAAGGCCACAAAAATCAATGTCCATTGCCCTTTGGAAGGTGGCCCCAACAAAAATCGATCTGAAAGGCATTTTTATATAGGAGTAAGTGCCCCATGGGGTATGAAAATTGGTTTTCAATTGATCTTATGGAGACATAAGGACCTGTTTATACCCTAAGAAACCATCTAATAAGGATAACCTCTCAGAACTAGATACTTGTTGAAAAATTTGTACCATTGGGGGAACGGGGTAATTGTCTTTATCAGAGGCTCGGTTCAAATTACTAAAGTCTACACAAAGTCAACTTTACCCATTTTTCTTTCTTACCAGGACTAAATTGGATACCCACTGAGTATGTTGGACTGGAAAAATGATCTTGGTGATGAGTAATTTATTTAGTTCCTTTTTTACAGTGGGTTGTAATTTAGGATGCATTTTTCTATTTTTTTGTTGAAAAGGTTGGGTTTGGGGCTTCATGGGAATTACATTTTGTATTATGTTTGGATCAAAAGTTTTTAGATCATCATATTTCCAAGAAAACACATCTTTGAATTATTTGAACAATTTTATGAATGCAAATCTCTCTTGTTCAAAACACCCTTTTCCCAGATTGATATTTTGAGTATTATCTTGCGTTCCTAAATTTATAGTTTCATACAGTAATGAGGAACTATTCATTTTCCAATTAACTACCCCGCTAAACTTGTGATGTAAATAATAAAATTTCTCTAATCTAACAACAGATTTGGGGATAGAGTTTACCAGCTCGGATGATATCTCCGCAGAACAAGGGTCAGATATTACCATGAAATCTCAGAGGTTTTCATTGTGGGTGCTTTCATCGATTACTACATCTTGGAAAGTGTCCTCCATATGCAGAAAATTGATGATTTCTTTATCTTCATCAAACACTCACCAATTGGTGATGTTGTCGGGAATCGATGGCCTGAATAACAATTCAACCAAGAATTCGTTAGGAGAAAGACCCTCAGTGGGCAATAATTTTGAAGCAACATTAGCTAATAAATCAACTTCTGAATTACTCGACCTAGGAATGGAATTTATGTTAAAAGAGATAAATTTATGTATTAAGATCCATACCTCGGTTTGGTCATTTTTTAGATGAGGCAATAAACATTGAATCGCATTTTTTACCTGCTTGACTACAGTTTCAGAGTCGCTGAATAATACCAAGTTTTGCACGTCAAGATCCAATTCCTTCTTTAGTCCCTATAGGAGTGCTTCATATTCTGTTGTGTTGTTAGTACATTCAAATTCTAATTGACATGCAATAAAAATTTTATTACCTGTGTGACCAATAAGTACACAACCAGCGCCTACTCCTTCCCATGATTTAGATCCATCAAAGTATAATGACCAGATTTCTTCATCGTCAGCAATGTTCAGTTTACTTTTCAGAGCTTTCATCTGAGTATAGGCTGATATTTCAGATTGTTGTTCTGGGTCGGTGATAGAGGATATTTCAGTCATGAAATTTCCAAAAACATTATCCATTCCCTAGGCCTCAATTGTATTTATAGTAGTATTAAAAGGCTCATTAGGATCATTTAAATCTGTAACAGTGTAATTGAGTTAACACTCTTTGTTTATCCTGATCTTGTTAGGCTGGCCATTCTCTAGTAGCCACAGATGAGACCAATCCGTAGAAAAATAACCATGTAACTGCTCTGACCAATCTCTACTCAAAAATAAGCCATAAACTTGCAGAATATCAACAACAATTATATCAATTACTTGGTGGACCTTTGGGTTAGATGACAACCTTATCAATACATTCTTAAGTTCACCAATGACCTTGACATTAGTTCAGTCTAACCAAATGATCTCTAAATCAGAAGGTTTGACTTCAGCAATAATTTTCTGACACACAGATAGAGGCATTACATTTGATGAGGCGCCAGAATAAACCATGCAGTTATGTACATTTCTGTTGAAAATTTCGAAAGTTAACAAGAAAGGCGGTACATTTTTTTGTGATGAGACAGCAGAATTCTGTTGATTTTTTATACCTATACCTAAAATATTCTTATCTAAATTTCCTATAGTTTTCTCTAATATGTCCCTTTTATCCTGATTTTTAGATGATTTTTTACTCGAGACATTTTATGTTTTATTTGGGTCATTTTCTATTGATTTTCTGCTCATAGGATCATTCTTTTTATTATTCCCAGCTATACTTTGGAGCATTTTCTGTAGGATAAGAGGGAATTTAAGTAATTCAAAAACTGATATATTTTCCCTTATTTTTTTAAGATATTCAACTAAATCATATTCTAAAACTTGGGCAATAGGGTTTTGTTTGGTTTCAATTTGTTTTAGTTGTTTGGATACCATATTCCTACTTGTTTTAGGTGCAAGTTTGTTTTGAACCTTACTTCAAGTGCTATAAGGATGGACAATTTCAAAATTTACTTGAAAGATGATGTCCGAAAAATGTCCAAAGACGGGAGGAGTTGAGTCCTCCTCATCAGTTGTTTCTTCTTCACCCTTGTCGTCTTGATTTTAAGGAGGTACATAAATAGTGTTATCATGTGCTTCCAGTATTTCTAGTAAAGCATATTGTAGTGCTTCTGAGTTCATACCTTCTATGGTCGGGTTTGGACGGTTTGGAGGAAAAGGTTTCCTGAAAGGTGGTAAAAAAATTCCTTTACTTGTAGATGCTTCTTCAATATATCATTTTAACTCTACGCCCTGATTGGATAATTTTTGGAAAGCTTTCTACAAAATTTCCAAGTCTAAAGACTCTTGTTGATTTTTACTTTGAGGAGGTCTAGTGAAAAATTATATTTTCTTTTTATAAGAGGAGTTTGTTTTAGCCTCAACGTTTAAATTATCTTTTAAACTCAAAATGTCCTTCTCAATAAGGATCGCCTTCTCCAAGGCTTCTAGTAATGTGTTATTTTTGGACCTTTTAACCCATATAGCTATATTATTATGCAAGGCCTTAGTATAGTATGCAATAGTCATGTTTTCCACAGGCATCGAATCTATAGGGATTTTATTTTTTAATGTGACGAATCTCTAGTTGAAATCCTCAACTTTTTCTTTAGGGTTCATTTTCATACAAGGAAAGCTCCATTACCAGAACTTCTGGAGATTTATCATCTCAAAAGTTTTCTAGAAAGAAGGTTTCAAACTTATACCAAGAGACGATGGTTTGGGTTTGTTGCGCAAAATACCAGGTTGAGGCATTTCCCTCAAAAGTGTAAGGGAATAACCTACACACGACATCCTCGTGTTTTACGCTCTGAATCTTAACAACTAACATGAATTAATGTATATGATCCTTAGTTGATTGCTTCGAATCTGGGTCGAATTTGGGTAGCCACTTTTCCGGATGTTTGGGTAACGGGTGTTGGGGTCCAGGTACTGGCACAACATCTTGATCGAGCCAAGGTCTAGCAGGATTATTTTGGTTATCCATGGGAGTTGGTGGATATGAAGGTTGAGATTGTTCAGAGGAAGAGCTTCCTTTGTCCGAGGATTCCTCTCTTGAAGAGGGTGGAGAAGAACCAGGGGGGATGGTGGGAGACCATATCCCCCAACACCTAGGATCAATACTTCAGAAGGATCAGTGATATTATCGCCTAATGTGTTATCGGGCAGACTAGTGTCAAGAGGTTGTTCTTGCAGATTGGACAAATCAAGGGGTTGATTTAGTTTTCTACCAGGATGTCTGATTCGGGACAAAGCACTTTGAGTTCTCAAAATTGACTGGCGGACAATTTCTTGTACATCAATCCCTTGAAGAAATGGTTGTTACCCATGATTTTTGTCATCATGATGATGTATGGATGATGGTGTACTCAGGCTCATCATAAGAAATTTCTCCTGAGAAAAGTTACTTTCTTCTCTTTCTAGAAATATCATTTTTGAAGGAGGTTCACAGGCTACTAGTATATTTGCCTGCGAGAATGCATGATTCTCGCAGGCTGCCTTAAGCCATGGTGCGAGAAGTTCGCACTGTGTGTAACTGCTAGGGTGAGAAATCTTTCTAAAGTAAGGAAAAAAATGAATTCTCGAAGCTTCTAGAAGGATGATATGGCATTCGAATGGTTATCCTAGTATTGGATTCCCTGATTTCTTGGGATCATTCTTATCCAAGTAACTAATTCATTCTCTCCTATATATTGAGGGAATTCTCATGGAAAAGGTCAAGAAAACAAGGTTAAGCAAGATTTATTGGAGAATTGGTGAAAGATTGTGTGAAGGATTGAAGCTTGAACAGAAGGCTAGGAAACTCCAACAAAGATATCATAAGGGTTTTGATCTTCTTCATGCAAGTGAGCAAGTGTGTGTGTCAGAGCCAAGGGCATTCGAAAGGAAGTTTACGACATCAAGGCTCAGGTTGTAATCTTTAAAATATGTTACTCATTTCGTGTCATTGATGGGGGATACATCAAGGCCCTCATGTGATGAGTTTTGTTCCATCGAATTCAGCTCATTATCCGGAATCAAGACTTAGAAATTATTTGGTACCTTGGATCTTGCATGCCTCAGTGGAAGGATTCCTCACTTTCGACAGTGGGTTTACCTCATTGACCTCTGATCGAAATATTCCATCAGATGTTCGACTTCAACTCATTTATTCACACTCGATGGATTTTACTATGGTACCTTGGGAGTCATTGACATCAATGGTGATTTCCCTCGCACTTGTTAACAGTTTCATCAATGACTGGTAATCAAGTGGTTTCTACCATGTTCGACTTCAACACATGTAATCACATGGTTAGACTTGTACTTTGGGTGAAAAAAGTGAAGACCCTGGATATCATCTTTGTGATCCAGGTTGCGATGGAGTATGTACAATTTGCGACACATAGATCCACTGTGTATGTCTCATGTCTATGTCGCCTTGATTTGAAATTTCTCGCATAGATCCACAGTGTATTCTGGTGGCTATGCTATATTTTGACGACATGGATCCACAATGTATGATTGGTGGCCATGACCCATGTCTATAATGTCATCAGTCTATGATCTGAGTATGGGAATTCCTACCTCAGAATCGATATATATGATATTCTGCAGATGCTTTGTTGTTCGCAGGTTTCTGATTAGATGTACTTCTGGTTCTCGACACACACATGCAGGTTACAAAGTTTATCAGTTGTCACTGGTTCCAACCTCATACTTTGGGGGGCATTCTGTTACCCATGATTTTGGTCATCTTGATGATGTATGGATGATGGTGTACTCAGGATCTTCATAAGAACTTTCTCCTGAGAAAAGTTACTTTCTTCTCTTTCCAGAAATATCATTTTTGAAGGAGGTTCACAGGCTACTAGTATATTTGCCTGCGAGAATGCATGATTCTCGCAGGTTGCCTTAAGCCAGGGTGCAAGAAGTCCACACTGTGTGTAACTTCTAGGGTGCGAACTCTTTCTAAAGCAAGGAAAAAAATGAATTCTCGAAGCTTCTAGAAGGGAATCTTCTAGAAGGATGAGATGGCATTTGAATGGTTATCCTAGTACTGGATTCCCTAATTTCTTGGGATCATTCTTATCCAAGTAACTAATTCATTCTCTCCTATATATTGAGGGAATTCTCATGGAAAAGGTTAACAAAACAAGGTTAAGAAAGATTTATTGCAGAATTGGTGAAAGATTGTGTGAAGGATTGAAGCTTGAACAGTAGGCTAGGAAACTCCAACAAAGATATCATAAGGGTTTTGATCTTCTTCATGCAAGTGAGCAAGTGTGTGTGTCGGAGCCAAGGGCCATCGAAAGGAATTTTGCGACATCAAGGCTCAGGTTGTAATCTTTACTTTCCATTAATATGATACATTAATATGTCCCTTTCCCATAAAGCTTTTTCCACTTTATTGTATAATTCATTGATCATTTACATAGATTGACTATTGAATATATTGAGTTGTCTTCACTCCGATTGGTTTGAGTTGTCTTGGTCTTAACTGCACAAGAGCATTGGAGAGAAGCTGGAGAAACAAAGACCATAGGAAGCAATAATAAGGCATGTTCTTAGTTCTTGCCTCCTATTTAATTCAATGGTCGAAATCTAGGGAAAGAGTCACATTCTGTCTTGCTTTGTTCTAGATCCAGGTGGATCTAGGGAGATCGGTTTGTGTCCGCACTTACGGATTTATCCAATAACAATGGTGTCACTGGATTGGCAAGAATTTCAGGTGTAGTTTTTTATGTAGTAGTTGGGTCAAGCATAACGTTAGGGTCTGAGAGACTATGTGTCACGACAAGAGAACAATTGTTTGGAGGATTCCTATGGCCTCCTTGTGTCATCAATGACTTTCAGGCCCTCCTTCTAACACCATTTGTTGGCGTGCTTTTATGACACACCGTCAACAAGAAGGGAATATACAGACCGATTTTCTCTATTTAACCCAAGCCATTTGGAATAATCTACCCTGGTGGGTTTTATGGCTCTGTTAGCCAACTAGGATTCTAAAATAATTGAAAGATGTAAACTAACTAAATGTACAATCCTGTCAATTAACACATTAATAAAATTTCTTAACTAATATTAGTATTATATACAATAGATATATACAATTACAAGGTTTAAATAAAGCCTTGTGAAAATGATTGTTTTCAACTAATGGATCAAAATAAGATGAAAAATAAAGGAAATTGTTTTTGTACTATAAATGACAAAATAATAAACAATGAGCGAATAAGATTATAAATGATATAACAATAATGGACAAATCATTTAACGTTTAAATGATGTAATCATTATTCATTCACAAATCAAGAAATCAAATAAAATATAAACTAACTAACCTGACGTTGATCAACAATACTAAGCTTGATTCATCTTTCTTTGTTTGTATAAGCTCCACTTAACCTATGTCAAGTATAAATCTATGAAAAAATAAAGAACGATACTTCCTGAAACAACTCAAGGAAGTCTTTTATATTTCAGAACAATTCTATGATAACAGAAAGACAAATAGATTTTATCTCATGTGACTTTAGAATGTCCAACAGCTAAAAGCGAAATAAACTCCAACTCTCAGCAAATGGTATTACTAACTACCCAACATTAGATGTAAAGTCAAGATGCATATATAGATGATCATTCACAGATATTAAAAGAACCAAAATATAATGAACCACGTAAAGAAAAACATAACATGAAAAGTTATATGCAGAACACTAAAGCTAGTTAAAGACAAATAAAATTTCATGTCTAGANTAGGAAACTCCAGCAAAGATATCATAAGGGTTTTGATCTTCTTCATGCAAGTGAGCAAGTGTGTGTGTCAGAGCCAAGGGCCATCGAAAGGAAGTTTGTGACATCAAGGCTCAGGTTGTAATCTTTAAAATCTGTTACTCATTTCGTGTCATTGATAGGGGATACATCAAGGCCCTCCTGTGATGAGTTTTGTTCCGTCGACTTCAGCTCATTATCCTGAATCAAGACCTATAAATTATTTGGTACCTTGGAGCTTGCATGCCTCAATGGCAGGTTTCCTCTCTTTCGACAGTGGGTTTACCTCATTGACCCCTGATCAAGAGATTCCATCAGATGTTCAACTTCAACTCATTTATTCACACTCGATGGATTGTACTATGGTACCTTGGGAGTCATTGACATCAATGGTGATTTCCCTCTCACTTGTTAACGGTTTCATCAATGACCAGTAATCAAGTGGTTTCTACCATGTTCGACTTCAACACATGTAATCACATGGTTAGATTCGTACTTTGGGCGACGAAAGCGAAGACCCTGGATATCATCTTTGTGATCCAAGTTGTGATGGAGTATGTACAATTTGCGACACATAGATCCACTGTGTATGTCTCATGGCTATGTCGTCTTGATTTGAAATTTCCTGCATAGATCCACAGTGTATTCTGGTGGCTATGCTATATTTTGACGGCATGGATCCACAGTGTATGATTGGTGGCCATGACCCATTTCTATAATGTCATCAGTTTGTGATCTGAGTATGGGAATTCCTACCTCAGAATCGATATATATGATATTCTGCAGATGCTTGGTTGTTCGTAGGTTTCTGATTAGATGTGCTCCTGGTTCTCGACACACACATGCAGCTTACAAAGTCTATCGGCTATCACTGGTTCCAACCTCATACTTTGGGGGGCATTCTATTACCCATGATTTTGGTCATCATTATGATGTATGGATGATGGTGTACTCAGGCTCTTCATAAGAACTTTCTCCTGAGAAAAGTTACTTTCTTCTCTTTTCAGAAATATCATTTTTGAAGGAGGTTCACAGGCTACTAGTATATTTGCTTGCGAGAATGCATGATTCTAGCAGGTTGCCTTAAGCCAGAGTGCGAGAAGTTCGCACTGTGTGTAACTGCTAGGGTGCAAACTCTTTCTAAAGCAAGGAAAAAAATGAATTCTCGAAGCTTCTAGAAGGGAATCTTCTAGAAGGATGAGATGGCATTCGAATGGTTATCCTAGTACTGGATTCCCTGATTTCTTGGGATCATTCTTATCCAAGTAACTAATTCATTCTCTCCTATATATTGAGGGAATTCTCATGGAAAAGGTTAAGCAAACAAGGTTAAGAAAGATTTATTGGAGAATTGGTGAAAGATTATGTGAAGGATTGAAGCTTGAACAACAGGCTAGGAAACTCCAGCAAAGATATCATAAGGGTTTTGATCTTCTTCATGCAAGTGAGAAAGTGTGTGTGTCGGAGCCAAGGGCCATCGAAAGGAAGTTTGCAACATCAAGGCTCAGGTTTTAATCTTTACTTTCCATTAATATGATACAGTAATATGTCCCTTTCCCATAAATATTTTTCCACTTTATTGTATAATTCCTTGATCATATACATAGATTGATTGTTGAATATATTGAGCTGTCTTCACTCCTATTGGTTTGAGTTGTCTTGGTCTTAACTGCACAAGAGCATTGGAGCAAAGCCGGAGCAAAAAAGACCATAGGAAGCGATAATAAGGTATGTTCTTAGTTCTTGCCTCCTATTTAATTCAATGGTTGAAATCTAGGGAAAGAGTCATGTTCTGTCTTGCTTTGTTCTAGATCCAGGTGGATCTAGGGAGATCGGTTTGTGTCCGCACTTACGGATTTATCCAATAACAATGGTGTCACTAGATTGGCAGGAATTTCAGGTGTAGTTTTTTATGTAGTAGTTGGGTCAAGCATAACGTTAGGGTCTAAGCGACTACGCGTCACGACAAGAGAATAATTGTTTGGAGGAGTCCTATGGCCTCCTTGTGTCATCAATGACTTTCAAGCCCTCCTTATAAAACCATTTGTTGGCGTGCTTTTATGACACACCGTCAACAAGAAGGGAATATACAGACCGATTTTGTCTATTTAACCCAAGCCGTTTGGAATAATCTACCCTGGCAGGTTTTATGGCTCCGTTAGCCAACTAGGATTCTAAAATAATTGAAAGATGTAAAATAACTAAATGTACAATCCTATCAATCAACACATTAATAAAATTGCTTAACTAATATTAGTATTATATACAATAGATATATACAATTACAAGGTTTAAATAAAGCCTCGTGAAAATGATTGTTTTCAACTAATGGATCAAAATAAGATGAAAAATAAAGGAAATTGTTTTTGTACTATAAATGACAAAATAATAAACAATGAGCGAATAAGATTATAAATGATATAACAATAATGGACAAATCATTTAACGTTTAAATGATGTAATCATTATTCATTCACAAATCAAGAAATCAAATAAAATATAAACTAACTAACCTGACGTTGATCAACAATACTAAGCTTGATTCATCTTTCTTTGTTTGTATAAGCTCCACTTAACCTATGTCAAGTATAAATCTATGAAAAAATAAAGAACGATACTTCCTGAAACAACTCAAGGAAGTCTTTTATATTTCAGAACAATTCTATGATAACAGAAAGACAAATAGATTTTATCTCATGTGACTTTAGAATGTCCAACAGCTAAAAGCGAAATAAACTCCAACTCTCAGCAAATGGTATTACTAACTACCCAACATTAGATGTAAAGTCAAGATGCATATATAGATGATCATTCACAGATATTAAAAGAACCAAAATATAATGAACCACGTAAAGAAAAACATAACATGAAAAGTTATATGCAGAACACTAAAGCTAGTTAAAGACAAATAAAATTTCATGTCTAGA
>JZKD02S0778038.1:0-14695 GCA_000966675.3 Picea glauca | reverse complement strand
ATCAAGAAGGAATATTTAAATGATAAATTATTGGAGAACTTTCTATTCATGGAAAGTGATTAACCCTAAAATAAGGAAAATAGGTTAAGTGACCTAGAAATGGGTTAAGTAACCTGAAAATGGGTTAAGTGACCTAGAAGATGAAAGTATAAATAAGAAGCTAGGATCTCTTGTAAACTGAACATATTTGGTGAAAATCCTTTTTGTGGATCAATGGAGAGCTTCTTGTGAATATCTTTTGGAGTATTGATGGAGAGTTTCTTGTGAGAGCATCCTATTGGTGTGGATCTCTTGAGCATGATTGAAGATATATTCTGAGGAAGAGAGCGAGAGGAGGATCTCATGGATCCATCAAAGTTTTGGCAATGTCGGAGATCTTGATGAAAAAAGTCTCGGATTCACAGAAATCCCTATTTTCTGATGTCCACGTGGGTTGTCTGTGTATAGGGTGCGTGTACACGCAGGCTGGCTGTGTATAGGGTGAGTGTACACGCGGGGTGACTGTGTACAGGGAGTGTAGATTGGATAAAATCATGGAGATTTGTGTTTGAGTTGGTGCCAATCTCTTGGATGATGAGGTAGGTTCCAGATCTGCATTCTATGGCCTCAGATCTATCACTGAGACACTGGTATGGTTACATTATTGTCTTCATGGATGCTATTGTTTGATGTGTTGTGAATGCTTAGGGAATTCTTGGTATGGATTTTATGATGTGGCTCAGTTTGGTTGATTTGGTTGATAGAGTGAGCAACACTCTTGTGATTCAATAGTGACATGATTGCTATGGTATACTAGTTATTTATACATGATTGAGATAACATTCATATTGATTTGTTGTGGAGCATGAGCAAGATATTGGAGAGCTTGGATGTGTTGTGACTGGCTGTGGGTTAATTTGGGCAGTGGAAGAAAAAAGGGAAAGTGATTGCAGGTTACAGAGGATCTGAGCATGTGAAGAAAAGCAAAACCCTAGTTGCTAAGAAGCATACGCTTGTTGCATTATAAACTGGCCGCGTTCACACGCGGGCTGTAGTGAGCTAGGGTGCATGCACACGCGGGTTGCACTACTGACAGGTCATGTACCTGTTGACAGATTGATATCTATTGAGGATTGTTGCCTCATCTCAGTTGGTGCTGCGAATGTAAGCTGAGTCTTGCATATAGAGTTGGTGCTCTTGTAGAGTTGTACTATGTTCAGTTGTTGTTGATAAACCCCAAGGATTGTAGTCCGTAATAAAAAGAAAATTGTACATACATCTTGTGTTCTTTGTGTTCATTGTGATGATGACTTGTTGAGGATATATTTCTGATATATGGCTGGTTATAAATGATAGCAATGGGTAATTAATAAATGTTGAATGCTAATTGATGAGTTTTTGTGCAAGAGGGAAGTTTTGGGAAACAGAGCCCCACACTCATTCACCCCCCCTCTAAGTGTGGTAGGTGTGTCCAACAAATGTGATATATGAGGAGACTATCATTTACATTTATATAGATCATAAATGTGTTGTTAGGTAAATGTTTTTATATGTGATTCCTTTGTAATCCATTTGATGACCAAGAGAGAGTCACCAAAAATTTGAATTTGTTGGACCCCATGTTCTTGGGCCAGTTGAAGAAGTAATTTGAGTACCATCAGTTCATAGAAATTGTTATATTCCTGGTTGATTGTCACTTTGAAGGAGATATGGTGTGTGGAGGAGAAATACACAATTCCTCTTGCACCTCCTTTAGGGGGGTTTCCTTGTGAAGCCCTATCAAAGTATGCCCAAGGGAGAGCCTTGTTTTATTAGATATATAAGGCTTACTAATGTAATAAATTCACCTTAGTGACTTTAGGTTAAAATATTAAGGTTTTCATGTTTTAGAGTTTTGGTCTCTCAAGCTCTTCATAAGAGTGATGACCCTCATTGTAATAGAGAACTGCTTAATAATAATATTGTTCAGTGTTTATGGAGATCATGTTTTTAGTATCGTAACCCTACCTAGGGTTTCTCTGGTTTTGGTAATATGGTGTCAGAGCAGGATGGCCATAGGTTGAAGTTTAAATATCAAAGGGTTCGATTATTTGTTTGAAATCATGGGTTGATTTAAAAGAGCCTCCATTGTAGTTCTAATTTATCTTCCATTTAGAGATATTTGTCTTCAATAATAAAGTTGCTAGGAGGAATGATTCATTGTTTCCTGTAGTCTCCATTCAAATACCATCCACAATTTTATTAATCAAACCGCCAATATAAGCCACCCACATTTTTAGAGCTATCGAGTTAAGGACCACTATTGTTTTAGCCAAATCTGTACAACTGCCCCAATTAGCATTTCAAATGGTAAACCTAGATCGAATTAGGGAAGAATAGTTGCCAAGTTAGCTTGAGCCACCCACAAAGTTAAAGGTCAAACATTTTTTTCCATCCAAACTAAACTTCAAATACATAGAACCTATACACCATATAGTCCATACAACCTATACACCATATAGATGCAGTGGTAATTTTCGGTGAGTTTTGTTTTTTGGTTTCATAAATTTTATTTCCAATGGTAATTATTTTTTAGCAGCGAAAACAATCATATCTAGTAAGTCATGGAGATGTTGTTAGAGAAGTACTTGGGTTTCAATTTCCATATGTGAAAAGTGAAGATCCATATGCAATTAATGAATAAAAACCTTTGGGGAATTGTCAAAGGAACCAAGGTAGCACCTGTAGATCCAAACAACTTGATAGAATGGAAGAGTAGAGATGATATGGAAAAATCCGTTAATAGCCTTTCCCTTTTAGATTCAAAGCTACATCAAATATATATGGACAAATAATCCAAGGAGATCTCGGAAAATATCAACAGTTATTTGGGGCACAAGCAATGGTTGTGAAATTTTCCATGAAATCACAGTTATTCAACTTTAAGATGGGAGTTGAAGCCATTATGTCAAGTCACGTCAATGATCCAGATTTTATGAGAAGAACAAAATGAATACAAATCTATATTATTAACATGAGATACAATGAACAATAGTATATATACAGTAAAACTTGGTTTCTATTCAATAAAGAAATATGTTGAAACTGTAAAATGCAGACTGAAACAAACTTGCTAGAATGGTGGCGGCTTATCTCTGAGAAGAGATGTGGCAGTTGTTCTCATTCACAAGAAGATGATTACAAGGAGGCTCCAAAATCCTTTTTACATCAAACATGAATGCCAAAAACCTAGACATCCAAAAACCTAACCGTAGGAGATGAAGTGTCAAAAGTCATGTGGACCCCATTGGGGTAAGTTGGTACATCAACTTCCCGTGTTGTAACTTTTGCATACGATCTCCATTTTAGGTGCACAATGGCCCATTGGAAAGGTTTATCTGAAGACTACACATTATGTAATCGCATTCTAACTCTTTGTGTAGTGTGACTATGGTGGGCACAAAAAACATTGTTCAGGGCCTCAAAATGACCCCAAAAGTTCAGGACCCAAAAAGCTAGAAACAAACTACCAAAACGAAAACTGAAACTGCCAAGATGAAATCTGTATGTGAGCCAGTTGGAATAGGTGGGTGGCCACTAATATCCACTTGGATCAATCCTCCCCCATTAGGAAGAAATGGTCTCCATCGCGTTGAGTTCCCCCATCAGATGATGAAATTTATGTTGAATCTGGCCCCGGGTCAGCCACTTGCCTTGGTGTAGGAGTTGCCCTGCTTTGACAACTCGATAAAGATGGATATTATGTTGGCGAGTGCCCTTGACCTATGTTTCCATGATCTAATCAATGGATGCATGTTCCATGCAATTAGGGTTGAGCTATTTTCGTGTCAACTGTTCTGCTATCTCTAAGGTGTCCAATAATGGTGGAAAGTATGGGCGAAGGAGGTCCACATTAAACATTAGGTGCAATCCAAGGAAGGAGGGAATGTTGAGCTCAAAATAATTTTCACCCACAACCTTGGTGATAGTATAAGGTCCATAGCAGAGTGGAAAAAGATTCTAACGGGGTCCTGTAAGGTGTTCTTTCTGCAAGTGCAACTAAACTTTATTTCCCACCTAAAACTTGTGTGACACTCGCTGTTTATCATGGCATTGCTTGTAATTGGCATTGGACTTCTGTAAAATATCTTGAACCTATTGGTGGATGTGATGGATCCTCACAATGAACTGGGTAGCTTTGTCGACTTTAGTTTGAGCATGGTGTGATTCTTTCTGGGTGGCTACAAGGGGTAGTGCAACATCCATGGGACCCAATGGTTGAAATCCCCAACCCCACCTGAAAGGGGATATGGCCGGTTGATCTATGTATGGATCTATTGTAACTGTGTTGAACATAGGGAATACTCTCATCCCATGTGCGGGGAGTCTTGGAATTGTACATACACAGGATATGCACGATCATCTGGTTGACGACCTTGGTTTGGCCATTTTTCTAGGGGTGGAAGGAAATGGATTTGGTGAGTTTGGTGTCCAAAGTGACCAAAGGATCGACCATAATGTGCTAAGGAACCAACTATATCGATCTGAGATGATGGTTGGTGGTATCCCAAAATGTACCTACACTTGTTCAAATAAGAACTTGGAAGTGGCCTCTGCTATGATGCTCTTGTTGCACATGACCATAATAACCATTTTAGAAAAACGATCAACCACCACAAAAAAACAGTGATTTCCTCGCTTGGTTGATAGAAGGCCCAACATGTAGTCCATCGAGATGGATTCCCAAGGCCTTTAAGGAGTAGGCAGAGGGGTGTACATGCATTGTTTCTTAATGGATGGTTTGGAAATGGAATAGGTAGTGCAGAATCTAACATACTTCTTGACATCTTGTCAAAGCTTCGACCAATAGAAATGTTGATGCAACATTGCCACTATCTTTTCTATGCCGAAGTGTCCTACCCCCTAAATGTAGTGGGATTCCCAAATCATCTTCACTTGCTCGCTTAATGGAATGCAAAGATGGCCCAAATGGTACAACATCTCATCCTGAAGATGGAAATTAGTGACAACTGTGTTTTCGCCCAACATCTAGTAGGTGGCGGTGAAGTCAGGATATCTCTCATAGATTTGGGGCCATCCAAAGGTCTCATGGCCACAAGAGTTTACATCGTGGTGAGTGTTGCAATTGAAGGGAGGCTAAGGCAATCAACGACGTGGTTGGTGCTTCATGTCTTATACTTGATGCTGAGATGGAATTGTTGCAAGTATGTGGACCACTTTTGATGGAGGTCATTCTACAATTTTACTTGTGTCTACATGAACTGCAATGGATTATGATCGGTGTGGATGACTGTCTCCTTCCTGAGAATGTAATGCCTCCACTGGTAGCAGGCTTGCACAATGGAGTACATTTCTTTGTCGCAAGTAGGGTACCTACAGACGACATCTGATAATGTCTCACTATGATAGGCTATGGGGTGTCTGTGTTGAGTGAGGACCGCGCCCATAACATAGTCTGAAGCATCTGTCTCAATCTCAAAGGCCTATTGTTGTAACTTCCCGTTTCACTGATCACACATTTATTGACTTCTTATTTGAGGACACTTGCGAGCAAGTGATATGGTTATGGTACATCTGATTATGTTTTGATTATGAGTTAGATATGATTATCATGATGTTGTTGGGTTTATATGCTAATTTCAAATGTATATGTTTTGACATATATTATTGACGAGTTCTCCTGAGTGTGCATGAAACATGACAGGTTATAGATGCCTATGGAATCAATGGAATTACTTGGACTCCAAATTGACAGAGAGTGGATTGCATTTGGTTTGAGTATTTCATTTTACACACATGTGATATATGATTGATTCCAGTACGATTTATGCATATGGACTATTGACACTATTTTTCTCAGTGGATGCAGGCTTGATGATGCTTGCTAATCCGACTCACATATGGAGTAAAGGGGTCATACACAAAAACCATAAGTTTGAGGGAGAGGTGTGGCAACGTCCCTGTCACAACCTACTAGCACTATCGCCGTAACCTGAACTGTAGGTTAACGATTACCTAGTTCGAGAAGTCCACGATGTTGTGAGGGCATACTGAGATAGTCACTCACGAATATTTCTAAGGGGCACACAATAAGGTGAAATCCTTATTCCTTAGAAGCCCTTAATTTCTCACAAGGTTGACCAAGTGGAGTGTTGACTCCAAGTGTCAGACAAATTTCCAAAACTAGTCAAAGCTGAGTGGCACCCTTGGAGCACGAAGGTGCATCTTGAAGGGCACGTTGAGTAATTAAATAGTGACTCAATAAAAATCTAGATGGCCTAGAAAACATAATGAAATCGTTAGACCTTGTTAGAACAAGAGTATTAATTATAAATTAATTTATAAGCTAATAAATATAACAAGAGTCTAAGCCCAAATCTAAACCTAAGTCTAAGTCTCAGTTTAAATAAGGGACTAATTAAAATATTAAACAAATTAAGGAATTGAGATATAATTAAACTCTAAGAAAAGAAGGATTAAGAATTAAAAGTTAGGTAGATGCACATGTGTGCATGGAATTAATAAAAGAGATTTTTAAATAAAAAGAAATTAAAACATGAGAGAATAGGTGTTATCATAGAATAACATCTTGAGTCAATCTACCACTATTACTAACTAAAATAGGACTCCTAATCCAACTCAAACTAAGATCTAATTGGGGAACACAAATTAAATGAGGGATTGGGGAACTAAGAGACAACTAAGAGGAAATATAGTAACACATTGGGGAATGTGAAGGAAAATGCCTAATTAAATAAAATAAAAAGAGAATATACATGTTCAACTTTGGAAGAGTGTGACACATGTAGAGGGTGAATAATCCTTTAATTAAATTATTATAAAAAATTAATTATTTGTGCATGAGGACATGTGTCATTGGGGACTTTTATATAAAATAATTGGAAAGTAAGAGAGAGGGATCTCACTTTTGTTGGTACTGTTATGCTGCCAGCCAAAATATTCCTTAACTAAGTTTTACTTGTAAGAGTTGGGTTCAAAACTTGTGATAGAGTGGAAGCTCTTCCTTGAGAGGGAAAGTTTTATGCTATAGATTTATGCTTTTGTGTGTGGCCCCTTTGTGGCTCTGAGGGATAAGGGGAGAGAAGAGTACCCCTAGCGTTGGCTGAGATATAATGGTGAAATTTGGATTGGCAAGCGAAGGAGTGGATGTTGCTTAAATTTGGTCGGGATCAACATCAAGTCTTTAATTCTTTCGATTACGGTGCAAATATCTGTTAGTTTTTAATTGAAGTTAAAATATGTATTACTATAAGTTCAAGGTGAAATAATTTCATTTGTAATTCGAATAATTCCAATTATAATGTAAACCTAATTCCAAATCTTGAATTGTTGTATGGTCGATTTATTCCTTTTTAAGAGTTGGAGTATTTGCTTATAAAATTTAATTTTTGTAATCTCACGGATGAGTAAATTTCTTAGATCTAATTCGTCATGTATATGACTGAGCCAAACTAATTAAGCCATTGAAACTGGCTTCCATAGCTGAGTTAATGTTGGTTCGTAAGTCACTTGTCGTTATCTTGTTTGTAACGATACAATCTGTGTATTACGATATAATTTGTTTTGTAACGATACAATCTGTATAATAAGAATATAAGAATAATAGGTATCCTAGAATTTAAAATTTGTGAACTATATATATTGCAATATTGAACGTGAAGGTTGCCTAATATAAGTACTTAGGTTGCATATACGATACAACTTGTATATTTACAATCTCATTTAAGAAGCTAAAGAATTGATAAATTTTCTAAATTTCAACAACAAACTAATTATGTATAAATATATACATTTATAATTACTAGATTGATATTAAACCAAGTTCCTAGAAAAAATCGATACAAGACTTTCACTTAAATGAGTAGATAACTATAGCCCACTATTACCTTATTATTTGTAGGTCCTTACGATTTCTTTTTGTCGATGCATATCGTAGATATTAATGCATTAATATTGTAAGTTTGTGGGTAACGACTTTGGGTAGAGGAGTAATGATAGTATGTATTATTCTTATCCCTTTTGATTTGCATTAAGAATTATTCCCTAATGCAATTGACATAAATTTTATTAAGGAATGTTAAATCTCAAATTTGATTGAAGTTGCATGAAACATGTCTATATCATTTTATAATTAAACTTTGGTTTTTAAAATGAAATGTGAACAAATTTGTAACACCCCAGGTTTTGAACCCCCATTTTAAATAATGTATTGTTACAATGTTGAGAGGTCAGAGTGCCCAAACAATCATTAAAAGGCTAGTGTGTCCAAGACATGTAATGTTTTTATCATTATTAATAATAAATACATAGATGATTGTTAGACGGATAAGGACTAGAGTTATAGGGGCTATGATTCCACAAGAGAGGGGGCTTGAGGGGCTAAGTGTTTATTCCTATTCTAATTACTCTTTTGTCTAAAGGAAGGGATCGGTTACGTGAGCTTCTTGGGGAAGGCTAGGAAGTTATTGATTCTCCCTGAAATTACTTAAACCCACCTCTGGTCTGATGGGGGGGTTGGTCGTTGGCTCGTTTTCTCCTTCATTTTTGCATTCACACCATTCTATCCCTCACGCACTTTCATGCACGCACCTCCATGCACCGACTTACCCATTCATTGATCCATCCATCATCTGCGTCTTGGCTTGGGAAAGGGAACCAAATTGTCGAGGAATTAGCCATGGGATAGTTGGTTGTAGTGGTCGTTAGAGTGATCCAGCCGCGACTTGAGGCCCACATGTCTGATATGCATTGGCCTGTGTCTAGCGCTGCTCACAGTTGCGAGTCCTGAGAGTTCCAGCATCGAGATTCTGGACCAGTTGCACTGGATCCTGAATTAAGGAGAAGCACTGCTTGAGGGACTGTGTGGCAGAGAAGGGTGGGGGTCCGTTCTCTCGGGTGGTGCAAGATGGGTAGAAGAGAGATGGGTACTTGGATTGCTATGAGAGTTGGGAAGCCTATGAGAGCTTGGGTGCTGACTGGTTTGGGAATCCAAGTAACACTCTGGAACTGTCCTTGTGGATTCATAGCCCTGGGAAGGTGGTTTGAAGGAAGTGCTTGCGCAGGATGAGTTCTATGTGAGCCAAGGATAACAGGACATTGTTATTTTCATAGAATGGAGATATGAACTCCATGAAAAAAAAAAAGAAGAAAGAGACTTGTAGCATGGTTTGGCAATTTTGTTTATCATATGCATAATTCTAACAAAATGGTTGCTTGCACATTTTGCAGAATTAAGGGGCTTAAGCACATCAACTTAGAATGCGTATTGAGGAAATTGAAGAAGGCGAGGGAGCCTCCAGTCATGATAAGGAGGCCGAAGGCCATAATACCAGAGTTGGTAATGCAGAGACAGAGTACAATGGATGCAAGAGAAAAGGAGAGCAGAAAACACTACTATAAACGGTAAGAAGCCTAAAGATGGAAGTACGGAGCTACAAAGCAGACAATGAGAGACTGATGAGAGAGAAAAGTCAGATAAATGCTCAAGTGTTGTAGATCTTAAATCAGTTTCAGAGACAAACAAACAAGGGATCAAACTCAAGATAAGAGGAAGAAACTAGGTTCCATGAAAGAAGGAATGATCGTGGAAGAGCTGGTTATTCCAGAAGTGCTAGCAGAGCTCATGGACACCACTCACCTCCTTACTCAGAAATAAAGTTTTATTCATCGGAAGATCCTGTAAGCAGCCTAGAGGTGTCTCTTGTCAGAAACCAAAGAAGGAAACACGAGATAGATAGTTTGCAAGGAGAGATGTGGAAGCTCAAGCCACCTTCCTTCAATGGTTAAAAAGAAATGGAAGAGAATCCCTACATAAAATATGAGCAAGGCTAAATACCTGTATGAGCAAGGCCAGGGAAGAGAACCCCTACAAAAATATTGGAAGGACAAGAAAAATGTGAATTTCAATCAGAGGAGGAAAGGATTCAAACCTCCCTTCAATAGGAATGAGCCTAATAGAAATCATCAAGATCAGTATGCTAAGGGGGATTTCAAGAAAGAATATTCCTTGGGAAAAGGGGGAATACCACCAATCCAATGCTGGGGATGCAAAGAAGATCACCTATACAAGGATTGCCCACACAGAAAGGACATAGTGAAGATTGTGCACAACATCCAAGAGGCTACAACAGTCGAAGATATGGGAAGAATCTATGCAACTTTAGATGATCGACAAGAAGTGTACCAGTCCAATATGATCGAGGTGGAAGGTAAGATCATAAATCAACCTATTGCTATTTTGATTGATTTAAGAGCAGGTCATTGCTACATTGATCCTAAGATAGTGGATAGATTACATTTGGAGAAAAGTAAACTTGGAAAAACAAGTTTGGTTCAGTTAGCCACTGGAACTAAAAGAAGAATCCATGATATGGTCATAAGTTGTTCCATAAGTCTTAATGGTGTGAATACTAGTACTGATCTAAATATCATACCATTGGGGTCTTATGATATTTTGATTGGAATGGATTGGTTGGACAAGCATCATGCTATCCTAGATTGTCATAACAAGACATTTACATCTCTTGATGGAAATGGAAAACAAAGAACTATGAAAGGAGTTCCAAGACCCATCTCTATAAGGGATATTTTAGCCTTACAGTTAAAAAGATGCTTTAGGAAAGGATGTCAACTGTATGCAGCTCATGTGGAAGAGCTAGATAATTCAAAAGGGCCAAGCCTTGAAGATTTCTCAGTACTACAGGGATTTGAAGATGTATTCCAAGAAATAACCAGATTTCCACTAAGAAGGGAGATATATTTCTCAATTGATTTAGTTCCAAGAGCTGCCTTGGTGTCAAAAACACCTTACAAAATGAGCACACCAGAGTTAAAAGATTACAAATGCAGCTGGAGGAATTGTTGAAGAAAGGGTACATACATCCAAGTGTTTCACCTTGGGGAGCACCAATGCTTTTTGTCAAAAAGAAGGATGGAACCTTGAGGTTGTGTATTGACTTCTGAAAGATGAACAAGTACACTATAAAGAACAAGTATCCTCTACCCTGAATTGATGACCTCTTTGATCAGCTAAGAGAAGCAAAATATTCTCAAAGATTGACCTGAGGGAAAGATACCATCAGGTAAGAATCAAGGAAAAAGACATTCATAAGACAACCTTTCGGACCAGATATGGGCATTATGAATTTGTAGTGGTGCCTTTTGGACTGACCAATGCACTAGTTGTCTTCATGTGCTTAATGAATGGCATATTCTAGAATTATTTGGATAATTTTGTCATAGTATTCCTGGATGACATACTTATCTATTCTAAGTCTGAAGAGGAGCATGAACATCACTTAAGACTAGTGTTGCAAGTACTGAGAGAACATCAATTGTATGCCAAGTTGAATAAGTGTTCTTTTTATCAAAAGAAAATCCATTACTTGGGACACATTATTTCAGAACAGGGCATAGCAGTAGATCCAGATAAGATCAAAGCCATTAGAGGATGGCCAACACCCAGAAATGTGTCAGACATTATATATTTTATGGGATTAGTTGGCTACTACAGAAGGTTCATAATAGGGTTCTCTAAGATTGTTCATCCCATCACTCCTTTGCAAAATAAGGGAACTAAATTTGAATGGACACTCAAGTGTGAAAGAATTTTAATCTGTTGAAGGAATTACTTACTAGTGCACTTGTGTTAAAGATTGCTGACCCAAATGAAAGTTTTGTGGTATGGACAGATGCATGTAAGGAAGGACTTGAGGGAGTCCTCACGCAAAATGGACATATCATTGGATATGAGTCCATAAATCTTAAGGAATATGAGAGGAACTATTCCATGCATGAATTGAAATTGTTGTCTTCGTTCACGCCTTGAGGATGTGGAGGCATTATCTCATGGGGAAGAAATTTGAATTAAGGACATACCACATTGGCCTGAAGTATCTTTTTGAACAACCAACCTTAAATGCCAGGCAAACAAGATGGTTGTAATTTTTAAGTGAATATGACTTCGATATCAACCATATCAAGGGAAAGGAGAATAAAGTTGTCGATGCACTTAGTAGAAGAGTGCATCTCATGCATGCTATTGCTGTTAGTATGCATCAATCAGACTTGAAGAGCATAATTTTGGATGGTCTTGTTACAGACCAACATTACTTATAGGTAAAGGAAAACTTACAGCAAAGAGATGTACAACAAAAAATCAAGGAGTATGAGATAAAGGAAGACGGATTACTCATGCATAAAAACAAAATCTATGTTCCTAGTTCTGGAGAACTGAGAAATTTGGTACTAAAGGAAATGCATGATGTTCCTTATGCTGGACATCCCGGTTACAAGAAAAAAATTATAGCAGTAAGAAGACAATTCTTTTGGCCGGGAATGAAGAAGGATGTTGTTGATTACATCGCTCGATGTATGGAATGTCAGAAGGTAAAGGCTGAGCATAGGCACCCAACGGGTTTGCTGCAACCATTGCCAATTCCAGAGAAGAAATGGGAAGTAATCACCATGGATTTCATCACAGGATTACCTAGAATGAATAAGCAACATGATTCAATCATGGTGGTGGTTGAAAAATTAACAAAGGCTGCTCATTTTGTGCCTGTGAAGACAACGGATACAATGACTAATATTGCATAAATTTTCATGAAGGAAATTGCCAGGTTGCATGGGATACCTAGGAAAATTGTCTCGGACAGAGATACAAAGTTTACCTCCAATTTCTGGAGGGTATTTTTTAAATGATTTGGCACAAATCTAAACTTTAGCACAACATATCATCCCCAGACAGATGGGAAAACAGAGAGAGTCAATCGAATAATTGAAGACATGATGAGAATGTATGTGATGGATAATCCATCTAAGTCGAAAGATTACTTACACTTGGTTGACTTTGCATATAATAATGGGTATCAAGATTCATTGAGAATGAGCCCATTTGAAGCCTTGTACAGTAGAAAATGCGATACTCCAGTAAGCTGGGATAATCCAACAAATAGAGTGGTACTTGGGCCAGAGTTTCTCAAGGACATGGAAGACCAGGTGGTCAAGATCAAGGAGAATTTAAAGGCAGCCCAGGATAGACAGAAAGTTTATGCAGACAAGACAGGACAACTAGAGAGTTTAAAGTAGGGGAGCATGTACTTTTGAAAGTGAAGCCCAAGAAAATCTCTTTGAAATTGGGTAGTTGTACAAAGCTGGCAGACAGATTTTGTGGTCCATTTGAAATATTGGAAAGAATAGGGCCAGTTGCATACATGCTTTCATTACCTTCTTACATGAATGTGCATAATGTATTTCATGTCTCTTTACTAAAGAAATATGTACATGATCTTAACCATGTTATTGATTGGCATCTGATTCAGGTAGAGACAAAGGGAGATTTTCAGGTTCAACAAGTGCAGGTATTGGACATAAAAGTCAAAATGCTTCAGAATTGAGTTACATAGCTAGTAAAAGTTCAGTGGACCTGCTATGGTCCTAAAGATGCTACCTAGGAGCATGAAGATGCCATGCAGGCAGAGTACCCACAACTTTTTGAATAAATTTGAGATTTTGATCTCTACTTTTGTATATCCACTCAAGACAGTGCTAAAATAAGGGGGAGGGGATGTAACACCCTAGGTTTTAAACCCCCATTTTAAATAATGTGTTGTTACAATGCTGAGAGGCCAGAGTTCCCAAACAATTATTAAAAGGCTAGTGTGCCCAAGACATGTAATGTTTTTATCATTATTAATAATAAATACATGGATGACTGCTAGACGGATAAGGACTAGAGTTATAGGGGGCTATGATTCCACAAGAGAGGGGGCTTGAGGGGATAAGTGTTTATTCCTATTCTAATTACCCTTTTTGTCTAAGGGATGGGATTGGGTACGTGAGATTCTTGGGGAAGGCCAAGAGGTTCTTGATTCTTCCCGAAATTACTTAAACCCACCTCTGGTCTGATGGGGGGGGTTGTTCGTTGGCTCGTTTTCTCCTTCATTTTTTCATTCACATCATTCTATCCCTCACGCACTTTCATGAACACACATCCATGCACCCACTTACCCATTCATTGATCCATCCATCATCCGCGTCTTGGCTTGGGAAAGGGAACCGAACTGCTGAAGAATTAACCATGGGATAGTTGGATGTAGTGGTCGCTGGAGTGATCCAGCCACGACTTGAGGCATGCATGTCTGAGATGCATTGGTCTATGTCTAATGTTTCTCACATATGTGAGTTCTGAGAGTTCTAGCATCGATATTCTGGACCAGGCGCTGGAGCTTGAATTAAGGAGAAGGACTGCCTGAGGGGTTGCGTGGCAGAGAAGGGTGGGGGTTTGTTCTCTCGGGTGGTGCAAGTTGGGTAGAAGAGAGTTGGGTACTTGGATTGTTGTGAGAGTTGGGAAGCCTGTGAGATCTTGGGTGATGACTAGTTTGAGAAGCCAAGTAACACTTTGGAACCTTCCTTGTGGATTCATAGCCTTGACTCGGGGGTGACGTTGTTGTTGATATTTGGAACAATAGTGTTTATGGTTGGGTGGAACGTCCTTGGTATGCAGTCAGTTGATGTCATATTTCATAAATATAAGTGCTCTCTATTATGGTATCATTTACATGTATATGAATGTATTTATGTTGTGTATATTTAATTATCATTTAACTGAATCTTTAGACTATGCATGCTTGCTGGATTTTGTTGTGCATGTCGTTAAAGTCTTTTCTTTTATGAATCCTTAAATTTTTAAAGG
>JZKD02S0778016.1:0-14695 GCA_000966675.3 Picea glauca | reverse complement strand
CTTTTTAACATTGTTAAGAATATTTAAAAGCATCTACAAGATTTTGAATTGAAGAATAATGATGAAGATAATACTACCAAAGTTTTTAAGGAAGAAATTTACGATAAGGTTGAAGAATCATGAATATCAACGAGGAAAAATTAAAAAAATGTAATCTATAATTGAAGGAGGGCGTAAGAATCTAATGGATGGCTTCACATTGCAGTTTAAAAAGGAGAAAACAAACAAGATTCAATAAGGTCACTAGAAAATACTTGAAAAAGTTGAGCTCTAATGTGAGGATGTACATGTCCAATATGATGGTATAATCTCAAAGGCTAGAGTAATTAAAAAACAAGCACATATGATAAAACATGCCATTGTCTTTGAAAACTAATGACATTGGTGTGGAGAATAAAGGAGACCCATCAAAGGTGGAACCATATGAACACCCTCATTACCAAGAAATTTGACAAGAAAGACAAGAATATTGATCAACATTAGCGAGGAAGAAGATGAATTAATCAACAATATTCACGGAATAGGGAATCAAGGAGCACTTATGCAATACGATATTATCTAATACCAACAACTACAACAAATTGGAGAAGCTACTATAATGGCTAGAAGTTGTATCAAGAGGATTAAAGGAAGTTGTTAAGGTTTGACATGAAAATAGTCGAATATGGATTGATAGATAATCATCAATTGTAACAAGAGAGTAGGAATATAATGAAACCCTATTACTTGGTTTCGTTATATGTAAAACCCTTAACTCCAAAGCTTTGAGGATAAATACGACCCTACAAAGGATATATATGGGGTTGAATGTATATGTATTAGGGGGCCCACATGTGCAATGGGTGAGAGAATATGCATATATAAGGTCAAGAGAGTCATTATTGTGGACATGAACATATGATTTGGATAATGGATGTATTGAGGTTATCTAGAGAAGGTTATCCTAATATATAAGGAGTTATTGTGTACCTCATCTCTATTATCTCTTTGTTAGTAACACTCCATGCTCACATCTTGTTAACATTTTATATATTTTGTTTTATCATGTCATTTTAAGGATTGAAAACATATGAACCTAAGGGGGATATATATGGGGTCAAATGTATATGTGATGGGGTTGAATGTATATGTAATGGGGTTGGATGTATATGTAATACAAGTTGGGCTAATAGGGGGGCCACATGTGCGACGGGTGAAAATATGTATACCTAAGGTTGATACAATGATTATTGTGGACATGAACTTATGATTGGATATATGGTTGTACTTGGGTTATCTGGAAGAGATTCTCCTAATCTTTAAGGAGTTATTATGCCCCCCTTAATAAACCAACTCATATTACATATGCATTCAACCGTATCACATATATTCTCAGCCCCATGTATATCCCTCTTAGGGTTATAACATAAATAACAGAAAATTTTCCTTTTTTATTCGACATTTATTCACAAAAAACATTACTAATGTTTTTTCATGGGCATTCTTGTTTTGATAAAAACATAAATTTCAAGTATTGAAAATGCATAATCCAAATTATCTAGCAGTTTTTAATACTTTTCACTTGAGTTGTACAATCCAAAATAGTGATTTTGATAGACT
The DNA here is from genome assembly GCA_000966675.3 of Picea glauca. Taxonomy (NCBI): domain Eukaryota; kingdom Viridiplantae; phylum Streptophyta; class Pinopsida; order Pinales; family Pinaceae; genus Picea; species Picea glauca. The sequence continues at coordinate 13,096 of JZKD02S0778016.1, read as the reverse complement.
TTTGTGTATATTTNCTTTTTAACATTGTTAAGAATATTTAAAAGCATCTACAAGATTTTGAATTGAAGAATAATGATGAAGATAATACTACCAAAGTTTTTAAGGAAGAAATTTACGATAAGGTTGAAGAATCATGAATATCAACGAGGAAAAATTAAAAAAATGTAATCTATAATTGAAGGAGGGCGTAAGAATCTAATGGATGGCTTCACATTGCAGTTTAAAAAGGAGAAAACAAACAAGATTCAATAAGGTCACTAGAAAATACTTGAAAAAGTTGAGCTCTAATGTGAGGATGTACATGTCCAATATGATGGTATAATCTCAAAGGCTAGAGTAATTAAAAAACAAGCACATATGATAAAACATGCCATTGTCTTTGAAAACTAATGACATTGGTGTGGAGAATAAAGGAGACCCATCAAAGGTGGAACCATATGAACACCCTCATTACCAAGAAATTTGACAAGAAAGACAAGAATATTGATCAACATTAGCGAGGAAGAAGATGAATTAATCAACAATATTCACGGAATAGGGAATCAAGGAGCACTTATGCAATACGATATTATCTAATACCAACAACTACAACAAATTGGAGAAGCTACTATAATGGCTAGAAGTTGTATCAAGAGGATTAAAGGAAGTTGTTAAGGTTTGACATGAAAATAGTCGAATATGGATTGATAGATAATCATCAATTGTAACAAGAGAGTAGGAATATAATGAAACCCTATTACTTGGTTTCGTTATATGTAAAACCCTTAACTCCAAAGCTTTGAGGATAAATACGACCCTACAAAGGATATATATGGGGTTGAATGTATATGTATTAGGGGGCCCACATGTGCAATGGGTGAGAGAATATGCATATATAAGGTCAAGAGAGTCATTATTGTGGACATGAACATATGATTTGGATAATGGATGTATTGAGGTTATCTAGAGAAGGTTATCCTAATATATAAGGAGTTATTGTGTACCTCATCTCTATTATCTCTTTGTTAGTAACACTCCATGCTCACATCTTGTTAACATTTTATATATTTTGTTTTATCATGTCATTTTAAGGATTGAAAACATATGAACCTAAGGGGGATATATATGGGGTCAAATGTATATGTGATGGGGTTGAAAGTATATGTAATGGGGTTGGATGTATATGTAATACAAGTTGGGCTAATAGGGGGGCCACATGTGCGATGGGTGAAAATATGTATACCTAAGTTTGATACAATGATTATTGTGGACATGAACTTATGATTGGATATATGGTTGTACTTGGGTTATGTGGAAGAGATTCTCCTAATATTTAAGGAGTTATTATGCCCCTCTTAATAAACCAACTCATATTACATATGCATTCAACTATATCACATATATTCTAGGGTTATAACATAAATAACATAAAATTTTCCTTTTTTATTTGACATTTATTCACAAAAAACATTACTAATGTTTTTTCATGGGCATTCTTGTTTTGATAAAAACATAAATTTCAAGTATTGAAAATGCATAATCCAAATTATCTAACAGTTTTTAATACTTTTCACTTGAGTTGTACAATCCAAAATAGTGATTTTGATAGACTTTTGTGTATATTTGCTAAATTTGAATCACCAAATTCCAATATGACATCATTAAAAAAAAAGGGTTAAATCATTGATTAGTTATCCAATTCTACATAAATAGTATAGTATGATCATAAAAATGACTAAAACCTACTCCCACTTGGGGCATGCTAATATATACTACAATTTGAGAATTAATTATATTACAATGCAAGTTGGACTTTGCATTCATGTTGTAAATCTTGACTTATTAACTCATTGTAATTAGGTAATTTTAAAGATAGTTTGTTCAACTAATATCCTCTCAAAAGAGTTGAATAACTTCTTACTTCAGTGAATGCTATGATTACTCTTCCTTATTTTAGAATTTCAATTAAGTGATTGTAAATCAAAATATCATTTTTTTTATAAAATTGATTTTTTTCAAAGTTGTTTTTTATTTCAATTTTGATTATAATATTTATCTTAACAACTTTAATTTAGATGACATAATTAATCTTGTCATATCTTTATGAATTAAATAAATTTTAATTTTTTTTTAAAAAACATTGAAAATTTGTTAGTGAAATTTTTTAAACATAATCATGTGGAAATAAAAAACAGAATCATTACTTATCTTTATGTAAAACTTGTTTAATAAATCATTGTAACGTGTCTTGATTGTTTACCAAGAGAAAAATCATAAAAATCATTTTAAAGATCCCGATAATGATTTTCAATGAAAGAAATTACCCTCCTTTGTAAGTAATCATGATTATAAGTCTTTAAGAAAATGAAGAGATAACAAGAATTGGACAATTTAATTGAGAAGCAATCCCTTTAGCCAAATTTAAAAAGGCAAGGCAATTAGCATCCTCAATTCATCAACTTTAAAATAATCCACTAAATAAAAAGGAATAAAAGGGACAATTTAGTTGAGAAGCAATCCCTTCTAGCCAAATTTAAAAAGGCAAGGCAATTAGCATCCTCAATTCATCAACTTTAAAATAATCCACTAAATAAAAAGGAATAAAAGGACCAAAAAAGCAAAGAAATAAAAATCCATTGACATACAAATTCCAGAGCTAGTGCTGTGAATTCAAAAAGTACAATGACATGGTAAAAGAGTCATGAGCTGTAAGGTGAAAAATTAACATTAAATTTAAAAAAAAATCATATATCAGTGTGACTTTTTATATTAACATTAATTAATTTTTATAATTAAAAAATATAAAGTTGTGATAGAGTCTTAATATGTGTGAGAAGAATAATTATATTTGACTAAGATTTAAAATTGTTTTTTTAGAAGAATAATGATTTTAAAGTAAGATTTAAAATTGATTTTAATTGGTTATTTAATGGTTCAAGATTGATGTATGTTGGAGGAGTGGAAGTCTATCCTTTAGAGATTATTTGTGGGTTATATAATAGTCAGCCATGGCTATCCTCACTATTGGTTGACAACTAAATTATGATAGATTTTGCGATCTTCCAAAAAAATGTATATAAAAAAAAAGGTAGTAGATGTGATTAGCTTGATATGGAGAAAGCAGATTTCAATCCCATTGCCACCATTTTTTATGTCCATGACTTCTGTGTTTTAGAAATCATAGAGTGCATGGATATAAATTTTTGTTTTCATCTTGCAATGCTTGTCAAATGCTTGTCAGGATGAGATAAGATTATGCTTGTCAGGATGAGATAAGATTCCGGTTCTTAGATATGTTATATTTATAATTTAATTGTGTTTGATCTACATTTTCCTAATTACACATAATTTTAATAGTTTTTTAGAATGGTTGTAACTAGTTTTTTAGAGTTATCTGTTATTTCTGGCTTAAAATAATATGAAAACCCATGGAGACTTAAAAATATAACTTAAAAGATAAGATCATCTTCCTAGATGTAGATCAATCGATGATGAAGTGTAATATTAAAACACTCTTTTATGTATAGATCAGTTAGTAATGAAGTTTACTGTTAAAACACTTCTTTATATAATTTCACAGATTAAAACCTTAACTTACCCATTTGTCTTGCTTAGAAAATAAAATAATTGTAAATTAACAGATTAAAACCTTAACTTATCCATTTGTCTTGCTTAAGAAAAAAAAAAAAAAAGTTAAAAGACAAGATCGCAGAAACATTTGCTTATTTCGTAGACTAGACAGAGAATTCGAGATTCCTTTTTGGTATTGAAATAAATATATTACATCTCCAGGAACAGCATGAACTGTAGATCATGCTCTTAACTTACAGGCGAGATAAGCTCCTTCCGGCAGGAAAATAAGAAATAACTAAGGGAGTTGTGCTTCTTTTCTCGCCTTTCATCTCCTTCACTGTGTGTTTGGCGTGGGAGCTGTCTTCAACTTTTGCAGAACGGGATGAGGCACGAGCCAACCATTCTCTAACGAAATCCACCAGTCTGAGAAAACCCATCATCATTTCTCAGATTTTTGCAGAGACCAAGCTTAATAGTAAACGCAAACAGAAAAAAATCAAAGAAAGAAGAGCAATGAAACTCAATAAGAAGATATATATAGAAGAATCGAGCCGAGCTACATTGAACTGGGAAGAGTATGAATTGCCTCAGAAAAGTAGGGCGAGAACGAGAGGATATATAAAGAGTGCCCAATGCTAAACTTTTGGCTTGCACTTTACGCAAGTTTATACACAGGAGAAATGCTTCACGTGAAGATGTCATAAGGTGCTGTGTGAGTCAGATTCCACTTTCATATTGCTCCTTGTCAAACAAGTTAACAGAAGTTTCAAACTACACTAAAGAAATGTGTGGGTCGGGTCATCTGTGAAGAAGAAATTTGTAATTGTATTAAGGAATTTTTAACTTTACGGTTAAGCTAGATACCTAATTATTTTGACTGGTAAAGTTTTTGTAGGTATATATTTTGAATTTGTGATCTTTTATGAGGAGACACATGTTTTATTCATTAGGCCCACTTAGGTTATTTTGACTGGTAAAGTCTATGTAGGTATATATTTTGAATTTGTGATCTCTTATGAAGAAATGCATGTTCTTATTCATTAGGCTCACTTAGGCTATTTTGATTGGTAAAGTCTATGTAGGTATACATTTTGAATTTGTGATCTCTTATGAGGAAACACATGTTCTTATTCATTAGGCCCACTTAGGCTATTTTGACTGGTAAAGTCTATGTAAATATACATTTTGAATTTGTGATCTCTTATGAGGAAACACATATTCTTATTCATTAGACCCACTTAGGCTGTTTATATTATTTATTAGTCTTTGTGAAAGTAGGGAATATAGTGATCCATTTTGGGTTAAATCATTTTGACTTTATAATTAAATAAAAAATTTCCATAATGTTTTTCAATATTTCATAATATTTATGTATTAATTTTAATATTTTGGAATTTTTTTTTACCTTTTTAATATTTAATATTCATTATTTCTAATTAGTTGAAAAGGTTGAATTGACAATTTATCCATAATTGGATGTGAAATTATTAGAAATAAATTTTATATATTTTTTTAACTATGTATCATTTTTTTTTAAGTTTTACATTTCTCTTTTTTACCTATGTGAAATTATTAGAAATAAACTTTATATTTTTTCAACTATATATATATTTTAAAGTTTTACATTTCTCTTTTTTACCTATGTGAAATTCTTAGAAATAAACTTTATACTTTTTTCAACCATATATCATTTTTTTAAAGTTTTACATTTCTCATTTTTACCTATGTAAAATTATTAAAAATAAACTTTATACTTTTTTCAACTATATATCATTTTTTTTTAAAGTTTTACATTTCTCTTTTTTACCTATAAAATTATGAGTTAATTCTAGAATTATTTAGAACTAACAACTAATAAACTCATTCAAAATTTTCAATAAGCATTAATGATGACTTCGACATGATGAAACAAATAATTGACTAAAGTTGACATAGAAAGAGAACCTTGATCCCACTCTACATATATCATTATTTTTTAAAGTTTTGCATTTCTCTTTTTTACTTATGTTAAATTATTAGAAATAAACTTTATACTTTTTCCAATTATATATATATATATATATTTTAAAGTTTTACATTTTTTTTTTTTACCTATAGAGTTATGAATTAATTCTAAGATTATTTTAAAGTGGGCCTAATGGTTAAGAACATGTGTTTCCTCTTAAGAAGTCACAGGTTCAAATCCAGAGGGGGGTAGGGTATGTATACCTTCGTAGACTTTACCAGTCAAATCCCTAGGCAAAGAGGGTCTCTTACACCAATTTGATGTGCTAACTTGACTGTAACCTTAAAAATAGATTATTATTATTATTATATAGATATGGATAATGAGTAAAACAATTATTTTATTCTATTACACAGTCGCATACATAAAAGCCTGGAGATTTAAGTGGAAACTCCCCTTGAATGAGTGAAAACCCAAAGGCGTAGCTGGGAAGTTGGAATCAGTAGGCTGGTTCCTCTACCCAGATCGGCTCTTGAGCACTGCTTCGGGCCGGACTGGGATGGCGGACGCTGGAAAGGGAGATAGCAATCAAAAACTTGTGTGGATGATGCAACTTTAATATTAATATCTAAATTCCTATACACATATTTATACCCTATTACATATTTTATATTTATTATAATTTGATTTTTAACTAATCTTGATTTTTAACTAATTTAAAATATACAAATTACTTGATTTTTAATTAAAATATACTAATTATAATTATTTGATTTTTAATTAATCTAAAATATACTAATTACAATTATAATTGTATATTTTATATTTATTATAATTTGATTTTCAATTGACATTAAATATATAAATTACATTTATACATTTTTATTATTTTCTATTTATTATAATTTGATTTTCAACTAACATATAACATTGAATATACTAAACATTTAACATTGAATATACTAATGATCATTATAATTTTTATGAGGTAGGGACTAGAACATTGAATATACTAATGATCATTATAATTTTTATGAGGTAGGGACTAGAACATTGACTAGAACATTGAATATACTAATGATTATTATAATTTTTATGAGGTAGGGACTAGAACATTGAATATACTAATGACCATTATAATTTTTTATCAAGGCAGGGACTAGCCACTACGTGCATGTTTATTATCATTGAATATACTAATGACCATTATGTTTATTATCATTGAATATACTAATGACCATTATAATTTTTATCAAGGCAGGGACTAGCCACTACGTGCATGTTTATTATGTGATTATTTGAGTGTTTATTATGCGATTATTTGAGTGAGACTATCATTGTTTATCATGAATACTTCAATGACATGGAGATTATAATATATTAAAATTTATAGGTTTTTATACATAGTTTGAAAACAAGATTATAATATATTAAAGTTATAAGTTGTTTATTATATATGGTTTTAAAATTTATAAGTTATTTTACATTTTTCGTGTATAAAAAGTATTTACTTATTAATCTTTATCCAAATGAGTTTCTCATTGAATTCATATTAATTTGAATTTTGATTATAATTTTTTTATATTTTTTCAAAATTTAAATAATTAATTAAAATATTTATTTATTTTATGAAAAATTAAAATTGATTTATATGTTTGAAAGCTTATTCTAGATGATACATGTAATGTTTTCACCTTAGCGTGTACTTGATTGTTTGATTGATCGATTTAGATGTGCATGCTTGACAGAAGAAGGTAGCAACCATGGGGCTAGACGAAGCATGCCAAACAAATATTGTGAATAAGTTAGAAGGATATGACCAAGAGAGACTAAGGAGGTTGGGTGGTTGGATGGTTACCCAAGTTAAGGGGCGTGCACCCACCTTTTCCCCTTTTCCGTGGAATGGTTGCAACAGATGGACCAAGTTGTTGGTTTGGGTGCACTTAAACATGGGAGGGTGTGCAGGCAACCATGAGTTATAGAGTCAGTTATAGGCTTTTTTCAAGTATAAAAGAAGGCACATGCCAAGTATGCAAACCATCCAAGCTGAGAGCTAAGGGAGAACAACTCTAGGGTTGAAGAGTTGTTGCAACAATTGAGGAGAGGAAAGACCGATACCTATAGGAGGTGGGCTCGTGGGGTGCTTCAAGGTTATAGGAAACAAGGAAACTTGCGGGAAGTTGTGCCCTAGTTAACTATTGTAAGAGGAGTCGCGACGGTTTCTGAGCCCCCACGAAATTGTACTATGTTATTCTTCTTCAATAAATACTTGAGGCACCTAACATGGGTGCCAACATACTTGTGTTGTTATGTTTCTTACTTGCAATGTTCATTGGTTAGATATTTGGCTAAGTATTGAAAACACTTGTGTCATAATTGTTAAGGTTTGTAATTGGCTTAACACTTGTAGTCTAAGGTGGAGATATGGGAAGCCTTTAGATGAGGAAGTGTAGTTTTCTTACTAGTAGTTTCATGTGGGCCAAGCCCCTACGACGACCATAAGGAAATGTCGTACGATTTCCAAGGTGCCAGGGTGGAATAACTCGAGTAGGGGTGAAACCTTGGGGGTGTGACAATTGGTATTAGAGTAGCCAAGGCATTGTAAGCCCAACGAACTTGCAAGAGGAAGATGTAGAATTGTTGTTTCAGGATGTGGTTGGGCTAGGAAAGAGATGGTCGAATGTACCATCACACCTAATAGTGCACTTTAGCAGTGTGAAGGTGCATGTAGCCGTTGCAGAAGACACCCTAAAATCCGTCTTGGGGTTTGAGAGCAGACCAACCAAGGTGGGCACCAAGAGAATGGAAATATCCACTGGAGCATCCACAAGGTACCCTAAGGAAACACACTCTAAGTCGAGGTAAGACTAAGATTTTTCTAAGTGTTGATGATGACCATGTAACAAGTTGGACATAGGTGACTTTTATGACAAGGGAGGAGTCAATACAAAGATTGGGGAATTTGGTTGGAAAACACTTGAATCAATTTTGCTATGTGGACCTCATGTTAAACGAAAGATCAGTGAAGGCAATGGTGGATATCAATGCCTCACATAACTTCTTGAGGAAGAAGTTGACATGTGAACTTGGGCTTGGATTTAGACCTTGCAATGCTTCAATCAATGTCGTTAACTCTATGACAAAGGCAGTTGTTGGGGTTGCAACCACGGTTCACATTCAATTGAACAAGTGGAATGGTCATGCTGACTTTACTATGATGCATTTGGATGATTTTGAGTTAATCCTTGGGCAAGACTTTCTAAGGAGAGAAAAAGGGGTTCTCATGTTGTTTAAGGAACAATTGGTGATATTGGATGGAAGAAAACCTTGTGTTATGAGCACAAAAACAAGGAAACCTAATGGACGGGTGTGGTTGGCCTCTACATTGAGCATGAATAAGACAACTTGACAACGCGGGTCACATTTTTACGTTGCAACATTTGTTGGAGGAGAGGATGAAGGAGGAATGAGGATGCTTGTTCTATTGACACTTACCAATGTGCTGAATGAATTTGCGGATAGGTTTCCAGAAAAATTGCTGAAAGGGATCCCACCGAGGTGCACCGTCTATCACTTAATCAAGCTTGAGACAGGGTCTAGACCAATGGTGAAGGTTCCTTACAGATTATTTGAACCATAGTTGGAAGAGTTGAAGATGCAACTCATGGAGCTCCTTGAGCCTGGATTCATCAAACCTTCATGGTCCCCTTATAGCACATAAGTCCTCTTCTAGACGAAGAAGGATTCCCAAGAAATGAGATTATGCATAAACTACCAAGTGTTAAACAATCAGATAATCAAGAACAAGTATCCATTCACCCTAGACATAGATTGCTTTGACAAGTTGGCCAAGGAAAATGTGTTCTCCTAGCTAGACTTGAGGTAGGGATATTATTAAATGAGGATCACGGTGAAGACGACCTGCGTGACAAAGTATGGTAGCTTTGAATTTTTGGTTATGCCTTTTGGGCTATGCAACTCCCCCACTTCCTTCTGCACTTTGATGAATGATGTGTTTAGACCATTCTTAGACAAATTTGTGGTTGTCTACCTAGCTAGATGAAATTATGGTTTTCAGCGAAAGCATGGAAAACCATGAGAAACACTTGGCACAATTTTTTGAGGCGTCGAGAAAAAAATTGAATTTACTTAAAGAAAAGAAAATGTGTCTTTGGGAAAACTAAAGTTCCGTTATTGGGTCATTGGGTTGGCCAAGGGTGCATTTTCATGGACCCAAAAAAGGTTAGGGCGATCAAAGATTGGGAGGAACCAAAGAAAATACATGAGGTGAGGAGTTTCCTAGGCTTGGAAAACTACTACCAAAGGTTCGTTGAAGGGTACTCCAAGATATCGGCTCCCCTAACCGACTTGTTGAAGAAAATTGACCATAGTGTTGGTAAGAAAGTTCAATACAACCTTTTACAAACTAAAGAGTAGATTGGTGTCAGTGCCTGTATTGAAGTTGTCTGACTTTGACCAAGTTTTTGAGGTGCAAAGGGATGCCTCAGATTTTTTGATCGGAGGGGTTCTGATGCAGGAGGGTTACTCGGTGGCATATGAGAGAAGGAAGCTCCAAGATCGTGAATAGAGGTACCACATTCATGAAAAGGAGATGAATTTCATGGTTCACTTCTTGTAAGAATGGAGACACTATCTATTGGGTAGATATTTCATTGTGAAAACGAACAACATCACAATGAGATACTTCATGATGCTACCAAAGTTGTCACCAAAGAAAGCATGATGGAAATTATTTTTGGCTAAGTTTGATATGACTATTGAGTATTGGCTAGGGCAATTGCAAATGGTTGCAACCGAACTAAGACACACAGAACAACTTGCCATGATGGAATTTGATGGAGAATCCTTCTTGATGCCCATGGGGAATCAAACACAAATCTCGATGGATTTGCAAGAGAAAATCAAGGTGGGATTGACGAACGATCCCACGACCTTGGACATTATCAAGCAAGTAGGGGAGGGGAAGACTAGAAAGTTTTGGTTGAAGGACGGATTGCTATATTTTGGTGGACGATTGTATGTGCCCAAGTCTACCAACATATGAAGAGATCTATTGAAGGAGTGTCATGACTCGTTGTGGGTGGGACACCCAGGGATGCAACATAATTAAGCTCTATTGGAATGAGATATTACAGGGAGTACATGAAGAAAGATGTGGATGAGTTCGTCTAAATGTGCTTGGTATGCTATTAAGACAAAATTGACACCAAGATGCTAGTAGGACCGCTCCATCCCTTTCTGGTGCCAGAGAGACCGTGGGAAAACATCTCGATGGATTTCATCACTCAACTGCTGATGACATAAGGCTACAACACGATTTTTCTAGTAGTGGACAAATTTTCCTAGTATGTGGTCTTTTTGCCCAAAAAGGCACCATGTTTGGCATAGGAGGTCACACGGATGTTTTTCAAGCATATTGTGAAGTTGTGTGGTTTTCCATTGAACATAGTGTTAGACAGGTACACTCGGTTCACCGAATGTGTAGTGCCCCTGCAGCTAAACCCAACAAATTTTTTGGATACCCACTAAATTAAAATGCATGCAACATGCTAAAAAAACCCATGCATCTAACAAAATTTTAAAAACATGAATGCAACTAAATTAACATTCACATAACAACATATAAATGCTAAATAAAAATCAGAGAAAAACACACAATGTTTAAAACCCATATTTAAAACAATGAACATAGATTAAATACTTATCTTTTAAAAGAAAATGTGCAACCAACTGTAGAGGATGGACGTTCTACCCAATCGTAGCCTTACTGCTCCAAATATAAGTAGCAAGTCAACCTTGGGCTGGGGCCAGGAATCCACAAGAAATGGTGTCTCTATTGTCCACTCATAACCCAATACAAACCATGGTAAGGTAATTTTCCCACAACCATTCTAATCCTCTGGCTCTCTTCCCCTCAACCTGCACAACCTAAGGAATGGGATCCCCTTTATTTGCACACAGTCCCTAAGGCCTTCCTACTTCCCTCAGGGCCCCAACACAGGTTGGATAGGCATCTCTCTTGTTGGGGACTCTAGGGATGTTAGCTTCCACAAGAAAACTCATAGCAAGAAGCTCATTTCTCTAGGGTAATTTCTTACACAAAAGTCTCACTCTACAGGCCTAACAACTTGCTTCTTCATGCAATTTCAACTCCAACACACTGCCCACAAACCCCACTATGGATATCTTCAAACTCCTGAACTTATCTCCCTCTTGTTGTCCCAAAAAATGATTGTAAAAACTGTCTACAATACCCATTCTAATTTCCCCTTTTACCCATGCATGTTGACTCTCACATTCCCTAATGTTGATTGTTCTTATCCCCATGCTCTTAATAACTATGTGAAGTGACTTTTCACACCAACCCTCTTACATGTATTCAATTTTTAGGGATTTTATACACTAAAAACGAAAATAGAAGGTTCATACAATAATAATAAATTTTAGGAAGTGGGTTGGGAGTAATACACATTCATAATTCCCCCTTGGACCTCCCTCTCTCGTGGAAACTTAGATCCCATCAAAATAATGGATGTTACATTCCCCTCCCCCTACAATTTTCATCGTCCTCAGTGCACAACACCATACTGGTATACATGTACACAATTTTACATCTTAATACTTGATACTTTTTCAAGTTCACAACTCCTGCAACAATTCCAACCAACAATCTTTCATTCCCCTCAACTTACACAACCCAAGGAAGTACACCCCCTTCTCTACATCACAATCCCTCAGGTTGTACCACTTCCTTCCAGGGCTCCAATATAGATTGGATAGGAAGTATTTGAGATGTTTCTCCAGGAACTCTAGCTGCCACAATGGATTCTTGCACATTTATATACAAATGTACGTTCAATTTTTTTCAAAATTTGCAAATATTTGTGGGTACTCCTGCCACATGGTCTCCTCATGCTCACATGTACCATATTCAAGACTGTAGCAGGTCCATTTGACCTTTACTAGGCTGATGGATTTGTTTTTGAGAACTTTGAATTTTTAATCTAGGATGCGCACTGGCTCCACCCAAAAATCCCCTTCATGTTCCATTTGGATCATAGTCCAATCAATCACATGGTTAGGATAAGGCACATATTTCTTCAATAAAGACACATGAAACACATTATGAATTCTCATGGATGCAGGCAATGCATACATGTATGCAACTAGGCCTATTTTCTCTAGAACTTCAGATGACCCTGTTATCCCCATTTTGTGGACAACTAAGGAGATTATGTCTCGATGCTCTCAGGTTGCAGATATGGAGTGCGGAGAGACTACATGACAAGCAATATCATTTTACACATATGGAGACCCTTCTCATCACCACAGAGGTCACATATTTTCAGATGGCATCCACCACCTCAGCTGGCTTCCGGAAGGCAATGGGCCTTGCTCCATGAGGTACAAGTCCATATTACGGTGAGCATCATTTCAATATTTAAGGAATTTAATTATGTTGTATCTTAGATTTCTCTATATTTCATGATATATTATTGGAAATTATGCCTTTTTCCCTGCTTCACCTTGGTGGTTGACATTGTTCCCTAGTAAGTGGTCTTCCTTGGGGATGGGTTT
>JZKD02S0778015.1:235226-245733 GCA_000966675.3 Picea glauca | reverse complement strand
GAGACCTTGCTGATATGCTGCAAGGACACCAACGTTATCTTCAGAAATTTCTGTGTAAAACACAGAAAATTTCCAGCCAAGTATTATATTGAAAAATTTATAATTTTGACCTATCGATGAGAAAGAGTCTGGGACATGGGCGAGTAGGAGATGTTGTGATCCAGTGGCCCTGAACACCCTGATGTAGGTTGAGTGTTCATCCAGGTACCAATGGCCTACTTTGGCTATCATTTTCTTAGCTGTCGCAGATAGTCTTGGGCATTCCTTCTTAAAAATAATAAAATAAATGCGAGTGATGAATTCATCGCATATGAGTGCATAAGACTTCTTGTACATGTTCTCCCAAAGTATGCTGAAGTAGACGTGAACCGAGAACTCCGCAACATGCCAGCTTAGATTCATGTCGACGAAGACGTTCCTTGTGCACATGAGGTCGAGCAGGTACAAGGCCATGTAGAAAGTGGGTGCCTCCCCTTCCTTCGATGTCTGAGCATGTTGTACACATATGCTTAATTGTTTTGAGATTATCGCTCCCCAGTTGAAGCTGCTCCCGACGATTGCAACTGTGTATGCCAAAGGCATCCATGCTTCCGAAAAATTGGAGCAATCCCTTTCTCCATATAACCGACAGATGAGAGCCATCAAATAGATGTATGGCTCCCTAAGATTAATTGTTCCATACCAGCCATTGCTCCGGTTAGTGAATTTCTTGTCCTCCTTCCACCACGAGGCCATCAACCGGCTGGTGTCATGGAACTCATAAAACTTCACCACGAAGTCCGTGTTGAGCCGCTCCTTTGGATCCCTGAGCTTATAGTACTTCTGGACTTCTGTTGGGAGGAAAAATACGACGCATTCGTCGTTCTCATCATTGATCAAACATTTCTGCCTGTCCGTGTGGTCGATGAGCCACTTCAGAACCTCTATGGAGGGGAAAAATGAGGTTCTACTCGCCACCATGTGTAGATACGATCATAGGATGTTTGGGAACACCTGGTCATCGAGCGTCCTTACGTCTAGATTGTTGTGTGGGATATATTCTGGGTATTCTTCTAGGCTGATCCTGTTAAAGAGATCCCTCGACTGTGGGAGCATTATTTTGGACCCAGTGCTTGCTTCAATATCATCGAAGGCCAGAGGCTGAGAAAAAGATTTCTTTGTCGAGGTTTTTATGACAAGCTCTGCTCTGGGAGCATACTCCAATTGCCTTGCGGTCCCTGGGGAAGACCCTCCGCCTATCTCGACTTCTTTCAGCTTTGGTGCTCTAGGTGAGCATTTGGTGGTTGATTTTCTCGGTGGCATTCTTCCTTTGAAGCTTGTTAAACATGGTTTTGATAATCGAAAGGGTCAGTACAGTCTCGAGTTGCTCGCTCTGCTCCTTCAGACGCTCTGGAATTCACTTACGCGTAGAATGAATTTGTTCAAAACGGTTCCAGAGATTTAAACATGGATGTTCTTACTATGTCACATCACCATTCAATTCGGGTTATGAGTGAAATTTCAACAAATTTGCCGTTGGATCTTCAGAGGTGTTTAAACTTAAATTCATTGTGGGTTGACGATGGAGGCGCGGGTGGTGCTGTAGTCTATCAACGATTTCAAAATGCTGTTGTCTAATCGATGCACAGGGTAGCAGCTAATGCGGGATCGGGCATTAACTAGTTCCTTAAATGTCCAAAATCTAATCGTATCTAATGCTGCAAATGTCCCATCGTTTCTCCCTTTCAGTTGGTGGATTGGGGGTCAGGATTATGCTGTGAACATTTTCGTTGATACCCTCTTGCAAAAGCTCCGATGTCGATCGATCTTACCGTACATAGCTGACGTGACAAAGCTGACTCGAAGGTGTGATTAGGACCTAGGGAACGGAAAAATGACTTGGGATAAAACTAGACCGTACGACTTGTTAATTTTTCAATAAGCTAGGTTAAGTATGTAGTTCCTTCCAATTTTGCATTTGTTTGAACCATAAACAATAATGTTGCAGCAACCAAGATCACAAGAAGAAACATCATGCACAAGAACACAAGAAGTATCATGATAAACCCTTCTCAACAAGGGAAGAAAACATAGCCAAATCCTTTGCTATATTCTTCAAGAGAAAGACCCTCACCACCAATAAGACCTAGAACACAAGAGGGTGCTCAAACCCTAGAAGTCTAGCGCCCAAGAGAGGTGCACACTTTTCCCAAGGAGATATACTTGCTGAAATTTCCAAACTCATGTGAGAGATATGATTCCACAATGGGGAATCTACCTTTACTTATACTAAACTGAACTTGTCAACAAAAGTGTCTATTGGCACAACAGGGCCGACTTCACTAGCTTATAATATAATTAATATCAACCAGATTAATTATCTTTTACATTAATTACTAATCACATTAAGGTGGGGCCGATCTGTACCCTTTACATTACAATTAGGGTTACAGACATATCTGACTCTTGAACAATATAGCAAGGGATCTTATACACCCACTAGTGCCCATCCACTAGGGGCACATCCATAGGGATGTCCATATCTCTGGCCCACTTCATTACACAGAATAACCACTTCTTCACACGTTCACCTGTGCTCGTCCACAGATACGTGCACTCAACAGATCTTCTTTCCCACTGCATTACACATGAGAGCCATCTGGAGTTTCTCGTCAGCTCTTCAGCTCAGAGGAGGCTAATACATCATCTTCGTTTCTGTTCTCATGACGATGCACCCAACACTTTGAGATTTCACATGTTCACCTTGTGCTCAGCTACATGTACGTCTAACTCTGTAGATCACTTTTCTCACTGTGTTAATCTGGAGTTCTTCTCAACTTTCTGTATGGAGGAGGTCATCTCTACGTTCCAGCTCTTGTCTCAGATAGTAATCACAAACCCTTCTCAACGGCTTTCTCTCAGGTTTGTAAGGTGGAGAAAGTTTCACATAACTGCAATGATCCACATCTCACAGGTTTGTAAGCTGGAGAATGTCTCACATCGCTGCAATCATCAACACTCCCTCTCAGCTAGGGAGGCATTTTCCACCAGGCCAAGTCTCTCTCAGAAATACTCGAACTTTGTCTTGGCAAGTGGTTTGGTGAAGATATCTGCGATCTGTTCATGGGTAGGAAGATATTGTACGTGTATTGTTTTCCTCTGCACCATGGCTATGATATAGTGGTACTTTATTTCAATGTGTCTTGATTTGTCATAAAACACCGGGTTCTCAGAGAGCTTTATCCAACTCTAGTTATCACAATGAATAGTGGTAGGATCCATCTCATGATCAAACAAGTCCGTTAGAAGTTTGCGAAGCCACACTACTTCACGAACTGCCACACTCAATGCAATGTACGCTACCTCTGCGGTGCTCAATGCTACAGAGCTTTGTTTCCTACTGCACCAAGAAACGATGACAGAACCTAAAGTGAAACAACAATTAGAGGTGCTTTTTCTGTTTACAATGCTTCTTGCCCAATCTGCATTTACATATCCTTGCAGGTTCAAGTCCACACTGGATGCATATCTCATGCCACAACCAATTGTGCCTGTTATCCTCAATTTCTAGGGATAACTAGGAGATCATGTCTCGAGGCCCACAGGTCCTATACATGGAGTACCGAGAGTAGGATTGATCTAAGCATGGCCTTGGAGGGCCCATCTTTCTTCTCCTTCATCAGACTTGTCTTGTCAGCAACAACAACATCCATCACCTCCGGCTTGGACTTGTATCGGAGAAGAGTCTTGCTCCATGAGGTCATTGGTCCAGGTATCATGGTATGTGTCATTTTTGATCATTATAACCTTTAGATATATGCATCTTGCTCCTTTTGTTTCTGACAACTGCTTGGATCTTACATTGACCCGCTTGACCACGGTTGGGGGGATTGACATGGTGCCCTAACAAGCTTGTACCCATAGGTTTTGATTTGCCACTTGGAGGATTTCTAAAGAGCCATCATATCATCATTTTTACATCTTATCTCCCACTCATCTGCCCCATTCCCTTAGTCCGGGGATTAGGATGATCTGTTTGTGGGGTTACACCTTATCTCGTGGGAAGAAGGGGCTAAAGGCCCAGAAGGTAAAAGCAGCTGGTAAAAGATAGAAGTCATAAAAAATGAAACCTAGAGATGCCTCGCCCATGGATCCCCGAGAAGGAAATAAAAAGTCTCTCAGTAAGAAAGAAGAGGGACCTGAAGAAAAATAACAAAACAAGACCTGGCCAAGAGGATAGGGGGTCTCATCACGAGCCAACCTATTATGTTCATGGGTACCTAGCAGTATGATATTGCCATTATCTGGTTACCACGCCAGGGCAGTGACCTTTGGTTGCATGGCCAAGGGAAAGGGGGTCTCATCACGAGCCAACCTTATCATCTCTGTGAAAGTGCTTGTGGGTAACACTGTTAGCTTTGGTCATCACGCCAAGGCAGTGTCCTTTAGTTAGACCTTGAAATAAATAAGAAAAAACAAAGAAATAATAAAGGCAATAAAGGGTTTGGAAAGAATTGCATCCATGACGGGTACAACTCGCCTTCTACAAAGGCACCCACAGGTAATATCGTACATCCCTGTCTTTCACTCTACCCATATGTCTGGACATCCCTTGACCACATCACCTCGTGTTACATGGCTTGGATGATATCCTCTGGAGACTTTCCTTTTCTTATGGATGCTGGCCCAATAGGGTATTTTGTCTTTTTCTTCGGCTTTGTATTGTAGGTCATTGTTATATCTTTAAGCTATTAAATGATATATCAGGGGTTTTATGCATGTATTTGATAAAATTAATGATGAAACATGATTTACATTGCTATGATCCCTGTGACTAATGAGCCCATGGAGGGCGTATTTTTTGATGTGCAGGACCATGCCCGACGGACAGGTACCAGTTGGACCGATACACATGGGGAGATGATTAGCTCGGACCTCCATGGGGATGAAGAGCCCATCAGATGGTTGCTGGGACCTCATCAGGGGCAGAGACAGGACAGTGACTGGTTGAGCTCTTGCACATGAGAAGAAGAAGGATGTTCCATCCATGACACTTTGGTTGAGCCTAGCCCAGGGGGGTTGACCCCTCTCAGATGGAGCGTTTCCCTTTTGATGACCAGGACGTCACCCAGGAGGCCTTGACGTCACCTTGAGCGTGTGGTAGTTTGACAGGACGACTGACACGTGTGGCAGCTTGGAGGAGCCAAGGAAGGGCTAACGCTTGACTTCTGGATGCTGGACTAGCCCCAAAAGGGCCCAACGTCTCCCTCAAAGGGGCTCGACGTCTCACTTTTTTGCTCATTTAGGTCTTTTACTTAGCCTTTAATGTAAAAACAATATTATTTTGGTTTGTAGCCTTGTCGGCTATTTTTAATGACCTAATTTTAATTATAGGTCATGATACACTATATATTGAGGATGTTTTTCCTTCATTTGAACATAACACACAACTCACTCTCTTGTGAGGTCTGATTTTTGCGCCCTACTTGGGTATTTGGTCTTTTAAAGTGAGACGCACTTGTTGATGGAAGGATTTTCTTGGCATGTTTGGCATTTCTCTTGAAGGAAGGTTTACAACTAGGGTTTGCATATGCTTTTCATCATGATATGTAAGTGTTTTTCTTGCAAAACTTCTTAATTGAATGGCTGTAGGTTTATATTCTTGCATTTACTTATAAATTTGCTGATTTTAAAACCCTAGGTGACAAGCACACAAGTAGGTCCTTGTTTCATGTCCCCTTAGAGAGAAATATTCAGTCATTGAAGAAGGAAGAAAGAGCCTAGCCTTTGCTACACTCTTTTCACTTTTTCCCTTTGTGCTAGCTGTAAATTTTAAAAGGTTAAGAAGGAGGTGACGTCCCAGGCTTAGGTTATCTACACCTAGGGCCGTCCATCTTCTAGGGTTTGGTGATAGAGCCTTGCCATTTCAACACTCTCCCTCACCTCATCCTCTTGTTTTAACTCGTCTTTTATGCTAGCTGTTTTGCTGAGTTTGACCTAAAGAAGGAGGAAAGAGCACAAGGCCTTGCTTAAGCAACACCAGAGTGAGTCTCTTTACCCTAGGGTTTTGATTCTAGGTCCCTGCCATTGCAACACTCTAGAACCCTTCCCTCTTGTCTTTAGCCTATTAATCCTTCAACCTTGTGTCCTCTCCTTAATTGACTCCATCTACCCTTAGGCACTGATCTCAGACACACAACGTTGAAGTGGTAGTTCTCCAACAACCTCTCAAAACTTTTAAATTTGAAACCCTAACTAACTAGCTAACCCTAACTAGGCTAACGTCACACTTGGTTATTCCATCTTGACACAACATCTTTGATGATAAGCAATTAGATGATGGTTGAAAGAATTTATTGAGTAAAAGATTGGTTAGATACATAGTTGATTACATCATCTCAATAGTTATGGATGAATTGATACTTTTCCATTGCTATATTGACAAAACGTTGATCTCATTAATATCTGTTGTTTTACATTGCTTACATATTGATGTCAAATAGTTACATGAAGTACTAACCCACTGAATTATAGCCTGCATATATTATTTTCTATTGTCTTGTTCCGGGCAGGTGTTCTCAGTTGGGCATACACTTCTTTATTGGTTGATTAGCTGGACTATCTGACCTTGGTGGTAACCTGTGAGGAGGAACTTTTGCTTTGACCTTTATACTTTGGCCTCTTCAAAACCCCAGGTTACCGAGGACGTCTCCCCTGGGTTAACCTCCCTAAATAGAAAGAACCCCCCCATTGAGGTGACATTGGGTGGGGAAGGTTCTTGTTACGCCAGTTTGGCCTCTATCCTTTGGCCATTTGACCTAGCTACAAACTATGCGATAACATTTTGGCGCCGTTGCCGGGGACACTGAGTCAATCTTCCTCAATGACAAATCTTTTCAGTAAGCCTTGCCTCAAAGACCTTTTCTTACAAGTTTACCTGGCGACTCCACTAGGGTGCTTTTCCCCTTTTCTTTGATAGTTTCGAGTAAATTATCTGGCGACTCCACTGGTATTTCTCAAGGTGCCACCTTACTTTCTGTGATATTTCCAAGTTATGGGATCATGGCACACTAGGAACAAATGTATCCGAGTATTGATTTCAAAAGTTTTCAAGGATACCCAAATCACTTTGATACAAAATGGCTAAACAACTCTCCAACGTTTTTGGGCCTCCCAGCTCCTCACATAGTAAATTTTCTGGAGTACTTGAGAGAGATAAGGTTGGGAGGAGAGGATGCTCTTATAAAATTGTTCTTACTCAATCTGCCATCCTACTTACAAGATCGTTTTAAGAGTTGTTGCAAGAACATGGGTATATCATCTTTCATACACCTCATCAGTAGGTTTATAGACTTTACTAAGCCAGATTGCCAAACGTATGAAGATGTTCTTCAAAACCTCATGGTAACCTTAGACCACAAAGGATTCACCACTAAGATTGTAGAAGATCTTAGGAGAGCATATCATGATACATACCAATAATCCTTTGATATAAGAGATGAGGTTTATGAAGACCATTATCAAACCCTTGAAGAGGAGCAAGACCTCTCCCATAATCCAATAGAATGCAGCAAAGATATAACTAGAGACGTGAATTATGAGGAGGAAGCATCAGTAACTGCTCCTCAGTCTGATGAAGCTCTCCAAGATTTTTTCCCTCCTGCACAAGATGAAGAGAATGAGGTAAGTCATTTTCCTTTCCAGTTTTTTGATGATACCTTGTTCTATGATTCAGCGAGTGAAGAAGAAATGGAACCCTTGGACAAGCTAGATCCCCTATGTCTCAAGACTGAAGATATAGAAGCAGATCTTCCACTTGATGAAGCTACCCAAATACTTGAATCTCTTGCACAGGAAGGATCAAGCGAGGTAAATTATTCCCCCTTCCAAGTTTTTAGTGGTTCTTTACTTTATGACAGAGAGTACATAAGTATTGGATGTTTTGATTCCTCCATGTTATGATACTGATACTAACATAGCTGATTTTGACGAATTCATACATGTTGGGAGACGTAGGTGGGATGCGGTTAGTTATGATATGGATCCCATCTATGACATAAAGAGTCATCTCCGAGTGTTGCCTTTGCAATTATCACAACAAGCTCTTGACCAGTGGCAATAGGGAGATGAGATTTTCACTGGCTCTCCACAAACACCCAAGGTTGACCAAGTACAATATTTGCCTGACAATTTTCGGTCTTACCTTGAGGCCTTTGATGAATACTCCTCTGAGCACTTAGATTTACCCTATGAAGATGACTATCAACCGCCACTATGCTCGGATTTTGATAGGAGTAAAAACATTGTTTGCCTAAAGAAGGATTCTCATGACCTTTTTCTCCAGCTACCTGTTATTACTTTGTCATGCTTTTCCATTAAAGGTGTAGTTGGGAAGTATATTTTTAGGGTTGAGTTTCCTCTTAGGCAAACCCTAGACTCCAAGGGTTGGTTGGATACTGCAAGTTTGTTATCTTGGTTTTTCAATTTTCCCTTGATAGTTTGCCAGTCGTCTGTTGGATCTTTGTCAATCCCTTCCCAGACTTCACAGTATGAGAACTTCTTAGGTAGCCGGTGTGCCGACCTTTTGAGTCAGTGCTCTGAACCTTGGAATTTTCTTCACCTTTTCCGGAAGTGGATTGAATACTTTCCTCATAGATGGACTTGGCAGGATTTTATCCCTCCCACCCGCTTCCATGAGTTAGTATTTGAGATTCCCGGTGATATGATATATATTCTAACTCATGACATTTTTGTGCTTGATTTATCACTGTTTTGGTTTATGATGAAGCACAAACGCAGGTATCGAGGAACGTTGTTGGGTTGGCTTCACTGGTTGTTTGACTACACCAACATCCAGCCAAAAGGTAAGTACAGGTAAGTACTTCACTTTATATTCACATTTGTGATTGCTTTATTTATTTATATATATGTCTATATATGCTGGGGTGGCATTACCACCCCACCTTTGTTCCTGATGCCCTTTTCGAGTTAAGCAGGTCTACAAGTTATGCCAGAGATGCTGAGGTTCTCATGCGCTCTACGATGAGCACATGTCCCCGAGTTGGAGCCAGATGTTATCCCCGATTTCTAGGGATAACTAGGAGATCATGTCTCGAGGCCCACAGGTCCTAGACATGGAGTACCGAGAGCAGGATTGACCTAAGCATGGCCCTGGAGGGCCCATCTTTCTTCTCCTTCATGAGACTTGTCTTGTTAGCAACAACAACATCCATCACCTTCGGCTTGGACTTGTATCGGAGAAGACTCTTGCTCCATGAGGTAATTGGTCCAGGTATCATGGTATGTGTCATTTTTTTTATCATTATAACCTTTAGATATATGCATCTTTCTCCTTTTGTTTCTGACAACTGCTTGGATCTTACATTGACCCACTTGACCACGGTTGGGGGGATTGACAGGGTGCCCTAGCAAGCTTGTACCCATAGGTTTTGGTTTGCCACCTGGAGGATTTCTGAAGAGCCATCATATCATCACTTTTACATCTTATCTCCCACTCATCTGCCCCATTCCCCTAGTCCGGGCATTAGGATGATTTGTTTGTGGGGTTACACCTTATCTTGTGGGAAGAAGGGGCTAAAGGCCCATAAGGTAAAAACAACTGGTAAAAGATAAAAGCCATAAAAAATGAAACCTAGAGATGCCTCGCCCATGGATCTCCGAGAAGGCAATAAAAAGCCTCTCAGTACAAAAGAAGAGGGACCCGAAGAAAAATAACAAAACAAGACCTAGCCAAGAGGATAGGGGGTCTTATCATGAGCTAACCTATTATGTTCATGGGTACCTAGCAGTATGACATTACCATTATCTGGTTACCACGCCAGGGTAGTGACCTTTGGTTGCATGGCCAAGGGAGAGGGGGTCTCATCACGAGCCAACCTTATCATCTCTGTGAAAGTGCTTGTGGGTAACACTGTCAGCTCTGGTCACCACGCCAAGGCAGTGTCCTCTAGTTAGACCTTAAAATAAATAAGAAAAAGCAAAGAAAGAATAAAGGCAATAAAGGGTTTGGAAAGAATTGCATCCATGACGGGTACAACTCGCCTTCTACAAAGACATCCACAGGTAATATCATACATCCTTGTCTTTCACTCTACCCGTATGTCTGGACATCCCTTGACCACATCACCTCGTGTTACATGGCTTGGATGATATCCTCTGGAGACATTCCTTTTCTTATGGATGCTGGCCCAATAGGGTATTTTGTCTTTTTCTTCGGCTTTGTATTGTAGGTCATTGTAATATATTTAAGCTATTGAATGATATATCGGGGGTTTTATGCATGTATTTGATAAAATTAATGATGAAACGTGATTTACATTGCTATGATCCCTCTGACTAATGAGCCCATGGAGGACGAAGTTTTTGATGTCCAGGACCATGCCCGACAGACATGTACCAGTTGGACCGGTACACATGGGGAGATGATTAGCTCGGACCTCCATGGGGCTGAAGAGCCCATCAGATGGTTGCTGGGACCCCATCAGGGGCAGAGACAGGACAATGATTG
>JZKD02S0778015.1:224341-235176 GCA_000966675.3 Picea glauca | reverse complement strand
TTGCTGGGACCCCATCAGGGGCAGAGACAGGACAATGATTGGTTGAGCTCTTGCACATGAGAAGAAGAAGGATGTTCCATCCAGGACACTTTGGTTGAGCCCGACCCAGGGGGGTTGACCCCTCTCAGATGGAGCGTTTCCCTTTTGATGACCAGGACGTCACCCAGGAGGCCTTGACGTCACCTTGAGCGTGTGGTAGTTTGACAGGACGATTGACATGTGTGGCAGCTTGGAGGATCCCAAGAAGGGCTAACGCTTGACTTCTGGATGCTGGACTAGCCCCAAAAGGGCCTAACGTCTCCCTCAAAGGGGCTTGACGTCTCACTTTTTTGCTCATTTAGGTCTTTTACTTAGCCTTTAATGTAAAAATAGTATGATTTTGGTTTGTAGCCTTTTCGACTATTTTTAATAACCTAATTTTAATTATAGGTCATGATACACTATATATTGAGGATGTTTTTCCCTCATTTGAACATAACACACAACTCACTCTCTTGTGAGGTCTGATTTTTGAGCCCTACTTGGGTATTTGGTCTTTTAAAGTGATGCGCACTTGTTGATGGAAGGATTTTCTTGGCATGTTTGGCATTTCTCTTGAAGGAAGGTTTACAACTAGGGTTTGCATATGCTTTTCATCATGATATGTAAGTATTTTTCTTGCAAAACTTCTTAATTGAATGGTTGTAGGTTTATATTCTTGCATTTATTTATAAATTTGCTGATTTTAAAACCCTAGGTGACAAGCACACAAGTAGGTCCTTGTTTCATGTCCCCTTAGAGAGAAATATTCATCCATTGAAGAAGGAAGAGAGAGCCTAACCTTTGCTACACTTTTTTCACTTTTTCCCTTTGTTCTAGCTGTAAATTTTAAAAGGTTAAGAAGGAGGTGACGTCCCAGGCCTAGGTTATCTACACCTAGGGCCGTCCATCTTCTAGGGTTTGGTGATAGAGCCTTGCCATTTCAACACTCTCCCTCACCTCATCCTCTTGTTTTAACTCGTCTTTTATGCTAGCCGTTTCTCCAAGTTTGACCTAAAGAAGGAGGAAAGAGCACGAGGCCTTGCTTAAGCAACACCAGAGTGAGCCTCTTTCCCCTAAGGTTTTGATTCTAGGGCCCTGCCATTGCAACACTCTAGAACCCTTCCCTCTTGTCTTTAGCCTATTAATCCTTCAACCTTGCGTCCTCTCCTTAATTAACTCCATCTACCCTTAGGCACTGATCTCATACACATAACGTTGAAGTGGTAGTGCTCCAACAACCTCTCAAAACTTTTAAATTTGAAACCCTAACTAACCAGCTAACCCTAACTAGGATGACGTCACACTTGGTTATTCCATCTTGACGCAACATCTTTGATGATAAGAAATTAGATGATGGTTGAAAGCATTTATTGAGTAAAAGATTGGTTAGATACATAGTTGATTACATCATCTCAATTGTTATTGATGAATTGATACTTTTCCATTGCTATATTGACAAAACGTTGATCTCATTAATATCTGTTGTTTTACATTGCTTACATATTGATGTCAGATAGTTACATGAAGTACTAACCCACTGAATTATAGCCTGCATATATTATTTGCTGTTGTCTTGTTTCGGGTAGGTGTTATCAGTTGGGCATACACTTCTTTATTGGCTGATTAGCCGGACTATCTGACTTTGGTGGTAACCTGTGAGGAGGAACTTTTGCTTTGACCTTTATACTTTGGCCTCTTCAAAACCCCAGGTTACCAGGGACGTCTCCCCTGGGTTAACCTCCCTAAATAGAAAGAACCTTCCCATTGATGTGACATTGGGTGGGGAAGGTTCTTGTTACTCCAGTTTGGCCTCTATCATTTATCCATTTGACCTAGCTACAAACTGTGCGATAACAGTGCCTCATAAGTATCTCAATACATGTTTTGCAACTATCTAGTGTGTATGTCTCAGTTGGCTCATAAACTGGCTAAACACATTTACTGCATAGCAAATGTCCGGTCTGGTGTTAACCAGATACATCAGAGATCCAATCAATTGTTGGTATACGTGTGGATCTACATCTCTTTAATTAGTATCACTCATTTTCTTCAAATCCATTACCATTGGAGTGGGCATGGATTTGCATTCTGTTATGCTGAACTTTTTTCAGTGTCTCCATAATATATTTTCCTTGACTCAAGAAAATCTCATCTGATCTCTGCCATACTTTTAGTCCCAAGAAGTAGTGCATTAAGCCCAAATCCTTCATTTCAAATTTTGGAATTAATGCTTGTTTGCATTCAACAATGAGTCTCTTTGAACCGATGAGGAAAAGGTAATCCACATATAGGACCAAAATCAAACACTCTTTGCCATCAATATGATAGTATAAGTTTGGATCAACAACACTTTTGTTGAAGCCCAAACTCATCATAAATCCATCCATTTTCTCATACCAAGCACATGGTGGTTGCTTTAGGCCATATAGGGTTTTCTTCAACCTGCATACATGAGATCTTTCGTTGTATACAACGAATCCTTCTGGTTGTTCAATATAAACTTTTTCCTCTATCTCACCATTGAGAAAGGCTGTCTTTACATCCATTTGATTTAGCTTCCAACCCATGGAAACACCTAGTGCAATGATAGATTGGATGGAGGTGTATGGGGCTACTGGTACGAAAGTCATGTCATAGTCAACTCCCTCGATTTGTGAAAACCCTCTGGCCACAAATCTTGCTTTGTATTTTTTGATGTTTCCATCCGCATCATGCTTGATTTTGTAAATCCATTTGGAAGTCACTACAAAATTTCCCTCTGGTTTTGGAACAACAACCCATACATCATTTTTAAATATAGATTGGTATTCTTCTCATGGCATCTTGCCATACTTGTTCACCTAAAGCTTCTCCATGACAAGATGGCTCCGAGTCAATAATGTGAGTCATAGCTGAAAGGTAGCTTGAGAATCTCTTTTGTCTCTTGCTTTCTCTAGTTGTTCTTTGTGGGGCTTTATGCCCTTCTGCTTCTTGTAGAGTTTGTCAGGCCCAAACAGTCCTTTTATGTCCAACTGTAATGTCTCTGGGTATGTTGCTTGGAGCAACTGAATCCGCTGGAGCAACTGGATCAACTGGAGCTATTGGGTCATCTGGAATAATATCTATCTCCCTCTGAACTGCTGAAGGAGGAGAAGGTATTGTTTCACTATCAATTTCCATCTGAGCTTCTCTGGATTTATGGAAGGCTACTTCTTCTTCAAATGTAACATCTCTGCTTACTTCAATTTGTCTTTGAGTTGAAATTTAGATTCGATATGCTTTTGAGGATTCACTATATCCTACAAATGTGCCATTTCTTTCTGAAGATTCTAGTTTTGATCTCTTTTCTTTGGGTACATGAAGATATACTGGACATCCAAATATTCTGAAGTGTCCAATCTCGGGCTTCACTTTGGTGAAGGCTTCTTCAGGGGTAATGTTCTTCAGGATCTGATGAGGACTTCAGTTTTGAACATATACTGCTGTCATACATGTTTCTTCCCATAAAGTCATAGGTAAACTTTGATCATGTATCATTGTTTTAGTTTCCTCAATAATAGTTCTGTTTTTCCTTTCTGCAACCCCATTTTGTTGAGGGTTGTAAGGCACTGTGAACTCCCTCTTAATTCCCGCTTCAATACAAAAACTGTTGAATTCTTTTGAGGTGTATTCTCCTCCATTATCTGATCTTAATATTTTGATTTTTCTTCCGGTCTGGTGTTCAATCTGAGTTTTGAATTCTTGAAATTTTGCAAGGACTCCATCCTTGTTCTTTAGAAAGTAAATCCAAGTTTTCTTGGAGTGATCATCTATGAAGAGTACATAGTATAAGTACCCATTTAGAGATGCAATAATCATTGGTCCACATACGTCTGAATGTATCAAGTCCAAGATTTCCTTGGATCTATTGTCACTGCTTGGAAAGGATCCTTTAACATTTTTTTTAAGGGCACAACCTTTGCAAACACCTTTATGACGAATCTGTATCTTTGGTAGACCTGTTACCATTTTCCCTAGAGCTGGAAGATCTCTATAATGAATGTGAGAAAGTCTTCTATGCCATAACTCACTCACGCTGATAGTGTCATGTAATAAGGCTTGCACTGGTTTGATGGTCAATCTGTACAAGATGTTTTCTCGGACACCAATTACATTGGAAGAACTTATATGGGAGTCTTTGTGCCATATAAGAACTCTTCCTTCTGAGAAAGGAATCTTGTAGCCTTTGTCTTCCAAGGCCGAAATAGAGACAAGGTTTCTCTTCATTCTTGGTACTTCTTCTAATTTAAGCTGCATATCTGAATCTAGTTGGAAGGTAGAAGTTCCAACTCCTCTCACATTATATCTGGCATCATCTCCAAGAACATGTAGATGTGTCTCTATCTCAACGAAATGTGTTAGATGATTTCTAAGATCGATCATGTGCTTGGAGGCACCACTATCAATTAACCAAGTATTATCATTGATAGGAACCATACCTGAGAGTGCTGATATGTTGATGTCTTCATTTCTTTGAGGTGTTGTCTTCTTGGAACTGAGTTTGCTTGAATCATCAAGCTTGCCTCCCATCATGATTTTGCTCATCTTCACAAACCCTTGTCAACTAGGCTAGAAAACCTAATGGCTACGCTAGGCTAGCACTTTTAGGTTTTGTTGGGTTTATGACTGCCAACAATAAGCCTTGAGAAATATGATATCCCTAGTAAGCTGAAGAGCTTCTTCAAGAAGTTGTAGAAATGCAATTCTGAACTTTTTTGCAGAAATTGGCGAAACCCTAGAAACCCTAGGGCCAAAAAATCAAAATGCTCGGAAATGCAATTTGAGACTTGTTGGAGGTGCGCTGAAGGAGACTGTACACACTTATGTCTTTTTTAGCCCCAGTGTTCAAGTTTTAAGTGTTGAAAACCTTTAGAAGAGTAGGCTATACGAAATTTCTGGAAACCCTAGGAGGGCCATACGGTTTTTGCAGAAGTGAGAGAGAATGGCTGGAAAGTGTTTGTGTAATGGGATCTTCAAGACCTATGCTCTGATACCATGTTTATTTTTCAATAATATAGGTTAAGCATGTAGTTCATTCCAATTTTACATTTGTCTTAACCATAAACAATAATGTTGCAACAACCAAGATCACAAGAAGAAACACCATGCACAAGAACACAAGAAGTATCTTGGGAAACCCTTCTCAAAAAGGGAAGAAAACCCAGCCAAATCCTTTGCTATATTCTTGAAGAGAAAGACCTTCACCACCAATAAGACCTAACACACAAGAGGGTGCTCAAACGCTAGAAGTCTAGCGCCCACGAGAGGTGCGCACTTTTCCCAAGGAGATATACTTGCTGAAATTTCCAAACTCATGTGAGAGATATGATTCCACAATGGGGAATCTACCTTTACTTATACTAAACTGAACTTGCCAATAGAGGTGTCTATTGGCACAACAGGGCTGACCTCACTAACTTATAATATAATTAATATCAACCAGATTAATTATATTTTACATTAATTATTAATTACATTAAGGTGGGGCCGACTTGTATCCTTTACATTACAATTAGGGTTACAGGAAGGTCCGACTCTATGAAGATTTCGTCCTCAAACTTATCATGAGCATACGACCAACACAATGATACTTGAGAAGCATGTTGGAGGACCAGTCCTTTAGGGTTGTGTTTGCGGAATCGACCTATCGGGAACCTTAATTCAAGTTGGTTCATCCCCTCCAATTTGTCTTGAGCAATATCTTTTACTAGATAAAACCCTATATGAAAACCGTAGGGTATGAAAGCCCATTTTTTGTCTTTTACAAATGTGGCGTTATAGCCCTATAGGATGGTCTGATAACAAATTTCTCCCACAATGAGCCGGTATGGGACATGGGTGGGCAAGAGATGTGGTGGTCTAGTGGCCTTGAACACCTTGATGTAGGTTGAGTGTTCGTCCAAGTACCAATGGCCTACTTTGGCTATCATTTTCTTGGCTGTCTTAGATAGTTTTAGGCATTCCTTCTTAAAAATAATAAAATAAATGCGACCGATGAGTTCATCACATATGAGTGCATAAGACTTCTTGTACTTGTTTTCCCAAAGTATGCTAAAGTAGACGTGAACTGGGAGCTCCACAACATGCCAACTTAGATTCATGCCAACGAAGACGTTCCTTGCGCACATGACATCGACTAGGTACGAGGCCATGTAGAAAGTGGGTGCCTCTCCTTCTTTCGATGTCTGAGCTTGTTGTACACAAATGCTTAATTGTTTTGAGATTATCGCTTCCCAGTTGAAGCTGCTCCTGACGATTGCAACTGTCAAAGGCATCCATGCTTCCGAAAAATTGGAGTAGTCATTTTCTCCATATAACCGATAGATGAGAGCCATCAAATAGATGTATGGCTCCCTAAGATTAATCGTTCCATACTAGCCATTGCTTCGATTAGTGAATTTCTTGTCCTCCTTCCACCACAAGGCCATCAACCGGCTGGTATCATGGAACTCATAAAACTTTATCACGAAGTCCGTGTTGAGCCGCTCCTCTGGATCCCTGAGCTTATACTACTTCTGGGCTCCTGTTGGGAGGAAAAATCCGACGCATCCGTTGTTCTAATCGTTGATCAAACATTTCTGCTCGTCCATGTGGTCGATGAGCCACTTCAGAACCTCTATGTAGGGGAAAACCGAGGTTCTACTCGCCACCATGTGTAGATACGATCGTCGGATGTTCGAGAACACCTGGTCATCGAGCGTCCTTATGTCCAGATCGTTGTGTGGGATATATTTTGGGTATTCTTCTCGGCTGATCCTGTTAAAGAGATCCCCCCACTATGGGAACATTATTTTGGACCCAGTGCTTGCTTCAGTATCACCAAAGGTGGGAGGCTGGGCAAAAGATTTCTTTGTCGAGGTTTTGATCACAAGCTTTTCCCTGGGAGCGTACTCCAATTGCCTTGCGGTCCCCGGGGAAGAGCCTTTGCCTATCTTGGCTTCTTTAAGCTTTGGTGCTTTAGGCGAGCGTTTGGTAGTTGGATTTCTCGGTGGCATTCTTCTGTTGAAGCTTGTTAAACCTGGTTTTGATAATCAAAAGGGTTAGTACAGTCTCGAGTTGCTCTCTCTGCTCCTTCGGACGCTCTGGAATTCACTTACGCGAAGAATGAATTTATTCAAAACGGTTCTAGAGATTTAAACATGGAAGATCTTACCGTGTCGCATTAGCCATCCAATTCGGGTTATGAGTGAAATTTCAACAAATCTGCCGTCGGATTTTAATAGGTGTTTAAACTTAAATTCATCACGGGTTGACGACAAAGGCGCAGGTGGTGATGTGTTCTATCGACGATTTCAAATTGTTGTTGTTTAATCGGCGCACGGGGTAGAAACTAATGCGGGATCAGGCATTAACTAGTTCCTTAAATGTCCAAAATCCAATCGTATCTAATGCTGCAAACGTCCCATCGTTCCGCCCTTTCAGTTGGTGGATTGGGGGTCAGGATTATTCTGTGAACATTTTCATTGATATCTTCCTGCAAAAGCTCCGATGCCGATCAATCTTACCGTACAAAGCTGACATGGTAAGGCTGACTCAGAGGTGTGATTAGGACCTAGGGAACCAAAAAATGACTTCGGATAAAACTAGACCATACGAACCTCTCACCTGGTAAAGACACGTGGTGTTTGAGACCAATGACTTAATTCGCTTGTGTTGATCGGAGTCAGAGCTTTCTTTAAGACATTCGTTCTAAAACCAAATCCTATCTTGCTGACGCCGAAAAGTGTCAGGGATCGATGATAAACCTACCGAAGTGCTCACAGATTGGCTCCCTTGAGAACGTACCAATGGCTAAAACGCATCGAGGATCGACGATCGACCATAATTTTGTTGCGGTCAAAACGATTGTTGTAATATTCTGGATTTCCCTGATTCCGATAAGGCGCATCAGGCATTGGCTATTGACGATTTCTTTTCATCTTTTGTTAACGACTGTCTTTCTTGTGTTTTGTCGATGCCGAAGGGGATCGACTATCTCTCGAACCTTTATGCGAACAACTTATGCAAATCAAAACCGCCTTCTGCCGATGTCGATGAGGATCGCCGCTCAACGACTGTTGTTTTTGTGTGGTCCCTTTACTCACTTGAATTTTTTCCAATGCCGAATTCGAGCGTGTTAGGTGCAGTGTTTAGTTGTCGATTCTTAATTCGGGTGTTAAGGTCCTTTAGACCTGAGGTTTCACAAGTTCAAACAAACCTGACTAGGTGATAAGAGACATGAAAACAAACAAAGCTAAATCATTTCCCAAAATTAAATCGAGTTGGACAAATGAAGAAAACAAGTGGTACCCAAAAAGTGACAAAATTTGATAAAACTTTTAGGGTTTGTTGAGTGCTCAACATAACCCTAGCTCTACCTTTACTAGCATAAGCTAATTTTAAGTTTGGTTCTATTAAAAACACTAGATAAGATAAGATAAGATAATTTTATTAATGTCCAATGAATGACCAAAAAAGTAGGTTAATGAGACCGAAGATTACAACAAGTGCTTGTATAATGTGAGAGTGGAAGCACAACTCTTAGATAGTGCTAAGAATAACATAAAGAAAATGAAATAAACCTAAAGTAGTACAACCTCAAAATGTATATAACAGTGACAAAAGTACGATGATCCAAAATATAAGTGAGTATGTCTAGCTCAAAATTGTATCAAGTGAGAGAAATCTCCGACAATGAGGTTGTCAAGGTCTGCCTGGTCTGATGGCCTAGGGTGACAGGGGCGAATTGGGGCCTGGTTCGTTGTCGGAGTCCTTAGGAACCATGGGGTGGTCCTGCTGTATGATCCTGGGAATGATGTAGGAGCGGGCTATACTCCTAGCATCTGAGGTCGAAAGATAGAAACTCTTGATAGATCTCTGGAAACTCATATGAATCTGAGAGGTAGTCTAATAGGTGGGAGGTTCCTTGCTTTGGATCCGTATGGAGATAATCTCTCTAAATCTTTGAGGGTGCATCAATTGATGTGCGGTTTGGCACCTCCGAACCAGTCTATATGATAATGTTTTGACTCCTTGAGGGGGAGGTTGTGGAGATACACATGTCTCATCAATCTGTTGTCTGGTGCACTCTGGGACTCTGCCAATCACTTGTTCCGATCTAACGCATCAACATGAAAGTATGAGGTGATCGTCTTGGTCATCCCAAGGTGGGGCATGACGTGTAGGAACTAAGACCTGTCGCTGAAAATCTCCCTGATGAAGAGGGCTAGGCATCTTTGGTCCTAGTACTGGAAGAAAGTAGAGAGTGGACTCCTTGAGTCCCTAAAAAGACAATGGTTGTGTCCTTTGTGTTAATGTTTAAGCCATTATTATAGTTCTTTTCATTTCATTAGATGATAATAACATAATACAAGATCACTAAGAAATACACAATCACAAGAGACACAACATTTATCCTGGGAAACCCTCTAAGGGAAGAAAACCCAACAAAACTTCCTTATTATAGATAGCCAATATAATGCCAAGAGATCTCTTAAATTAATGCAGAAGATCCTCTCCCAGATATGCGCCACTCTCTCTCCTTCTATTAACTGCAATTCTGAAACTTGTCTCACAAATGAGCAAGTGAGTTGTGTGTCTAAGTGAGGCGCTAGCCTCCTTATTTATACAAGACTAGCACGTGTGAAGTGTCTTTTCACTGGCAGGGCTGACTTCTCCAACTAGGTGGTTATAGCCACCTTTATTATGTTTCGGGGCCTCTTTGATATATTTTGGGGCCGACTTCTTCTTTTGGCTTTTACAAGTACAATATGACCAATTTGCAAAAGGGGATTTGGTCATTTTAAAGTAGCCGACATGATCAATGCACAATGGGGATTGATCCAATGAATAATATATCAAATAATAATAATAATACACTTTGTAGTTACATTATTTCAACACTCCCCCTTAACAAGAAGGGTATTCTTCAACAACATCATGCAAGAGAGAGAGGACAACATCATCAACAACATCAAGTGGGTGAGAGGACAACATCATCAATATCATCTTGGAACACTGACTGACGTATCTATAAATCATCAGAAGTTTTCTTCATCGACAACATCGTCATTCTCAAAGGAATGCCATCATCGTCTGCATCAATATGTATTAGTATAAAAACTGATACATCATCATCATCACAACACAAGGCTGGCTCATCATAATACAAGACTGGCTTTACGTCACAGCTGTCAAGCTGGAAGTTCAGTACTCGTCTCATCTCAATGTCTTACTTTACGTCACAACACTCAGGCTGTAAGGAAGATACTAGACTGACTTTATGTCACAGCTATCAAGCTGGAAGCACAACACTAGTCTCATCTCATTGTCTTGCTTTACGTCACAACACTCAAGCTGGAAGCAAGATACTTGTCCTGCTTTACGTTACAACCATCAGGTTGGAAGCAGGATACTAGATTGGATTTACATCACAACTATCCAGCTGGAAGCTCAGTGCTAGTCTCATCATATCATCTTGCTTTACATCACAACCATCAGGTCGGAAGCAAGGTACACATCCTGCTTTACGTCACAACCATCAGGTCAGAAGCAAAGAACTAGACTTGCTTTACGTCACAGCTGTACAGCCGAAAGCATAGTACTAGTCACACATCATCTTGCTTTACGTCACAACCATCAGGTTGGAAGCAAGGTACTCGTCCTGCTTTACGTCACAACCATCAGGTCGGAAGCAGGATACTGTTGAAATAATGTAACTGCGAAGAGCATTCTTATTATTTTGTTATTGGATTAAATCCCCATTGTGGATTAATTATGTCATTATTATTATTTTTATTATTAGATTAATCCCCATT
>JZKD02S0778015.1:182593-214347 GCA_000966675.3 Picea glauca | reverse complement strand
TTTTGATTTTTTTTTTATTAATTTTACTTGTTGTTTTTTCTTAGTTTTTTAAGTTTTTAATTTATCAAAAGAAATTTTAATTATATTTGTTTTTTAAATATTCAAAAATAGTGTTATTTTAGTATAATTATTTTCAATGTATTGAAGTAACGATGAACAATGTGTTAAAAATGATGTTTTTTACTACATTTTAAAAGTATAGAACAATAAATCAATTAAGGAGACACAATTACATGAAAAATCATAATTTCAAAAAAATAATTGAAAAAAAATATTTATAAGATTGAAAGGAGCATGGAAAAATGACTAAAAACATAGTTGAATAAAAAATAAAAATAAAAAATTAGAAACATTTGAAAATACATGAAAAACAAGAATTTAAAAAAATAATGTGGAAACATTGTGGATTGAAAAATTTAAAATATCGAAAAACCATCTAAAAAGGGAGGGGGGTGCTACCGGTAGCACCTTTTTTAAAAACAGGGTAAAAAACTTGACCCCCGCCCCAAAATGAGAACTCTGTATAGTTCTCGTTAGGTTGGTAACTATGTTAATATAGAAGCTAACCATTGTGGACGTAGCCCAAGGATTGGGTGAACCACGTTAAAATATTGTGTCTAAATGTGTTGTGTTGATGTGATTTCTCATGGATGTTATCTTTATGCATGATTAATATAGATCAGATTAATATCTACTTGATGCGCATTAATAATGAGTAATTCAATAGATTGTTTATGCCGCGATCTATAGAAAACTGTTTTTGCATGCTGTGATTTATGGTACTTAATGGATCTTGGATGAATTAATGACACATTAATGTTTTGGTAAAAGTAATGAATTGCTAGTTGATGGGAACTGCACATAGGGTGTGTCGTCTGAGAAAATGATAGTAAGTAAGGATATTGTGCACATGATGATTAAGTATTGATGATTATGATGATAACTTCATATCCCCTCATCCCTGCAGAAACTTGGTTCATGCATCCCCAATAGATTCCTCGGGTGAGACTTCACTTGCATGCAGGTGATGCAGAAAGCGCTGGTGTTTAAAGGGTTTTTTGGTTGAATACCTTGAACATAGAGTTTTATAACCGCACACCAACAAATGGTTCTGTTGTCGGGACTCGTAATCTATAATTGAGGGAATGTTTTGGAGACTGACTAAGAAAAAGATTGTCGAATGGCTGGAAAGGAAGGATAAAGAATTTGCCTGAGAGAATAAAAACCCTCGGATGAGTGATGAACAATGGTTGCAAAGGTATATGTTCACAGAGCTGCATGAGATTTTCTTTGGTGAAGTTTCGATTATTTTAATTGAATGGTTAGAAAGGTTAGTGGAGAATACTGGAAGATACCGAACTGCAACTCCGAGGAACTAGAACCCTGAGTTGGTAAGACAATTGAATTCTGTAAGTAACACTACTTCTCACGCAATCAATTTTTGGTTGAATAGTATACTGAGGGGTTATATTATGGAATTTGCAGTAGATTTTACCCAATCATATAGTGTTGCGAAGAGGGATTTCTTTAAGGGTTCACGTGAAAGGTTTATGCAAGCATTGGGCGTCTGGATAAAGATGTTGTGTGACAAATGTGTGATGATGATGGAGTCTGATTGCTAAGGAGCTTCGTGCACATAGGGGAATTGGGGGATGACCGGGGGTTAGTCTGAAGGTAGGAAGGAATGAAGAAAGAAATGACTAAGGAAGGGAGGGACTGAGGATGCAGAGAAACGAGGAAGGTATACTAGAAGAAAAAGATGAATTTGGGGTACTGCACAATGGAAGAAGGTACAAGAGGTTGAAGACTAGGGATGAGGAAGGAGAGCCGTGCAATGAGTATGAGAAGATAGAACTCTGCACACGAATCCATATCATATAAATACCCTACATAGAAGGAGATGAAGAGTATTCTCAGTTCAGTCCTATAACATAAGAGCCGTTAAGTCCTACTCATGCTGGATCCTGTGTCGATTCCACGACCTCGTGTGCATCACCTAGATCTAAGATAACATTTGAATATTTGTCAAAAACACTTATAATTATTAGAAGAAGACAAAACAACAATATCCAGAGCAGTGGAAACAATGCATCAAGTCAGAGTCAACAAACATCACCAAGGGGAGGTACTATGCAAAACACCATGGCAGGGTTAGACAATACATTGAGAATGTCAGAGTTGCAAGGAGTTGGGTCATAGAACCCATAACAACATCTATTTGTATGTGAGACAATTTGGGTTTTAAAGAATGTCTAGGATGAAGCCACAAAGATTGCACAGTTGACAACAACGTTTAGAGGCTGTGCATTAGTATGGTACATGAAACTGCAGAGTACTACATCAACAAGTCATGCAAGGACATTGACATAAATTCGACAAACATTATTGAAAGAATTCAAGAAGCCTAAGTTTGAGTCGCAATACATCACAAAATTGAAGGAAATCAAACAAGTGCACATTGAGTCAGTGTGGGACTATGATCAAAGATTTAAGGATTTGATGGGTAGGTTGACATTTCAAATTCTTGATCAACATCACAAATAATGGTTTATTGCAGGACTATTGCCACACATTTGATGCCTGTTGATACAACAGAACGTTGTGATAGCCTGAAGTTTTGGAGATTGCAATGAAGTTGGAAGCGTCTCCTGTAAGAGATGGTGGGGGATGGCTCAAGTCTAGACCTAATTAACTTCTTGACAATTCAATTAGAAGAATTGACAAAAGGAAATGAGAAGTGGGAACAAGTTTGGTATGTCACGTGTAGGACTGAAGGCCACAATAAGGATGAATTCTCGAACTTTGCACAGTATTTGGAAACTGGAGTATCTAACCCATTACCAAGAGGAGGGAATTGCGAAATATGTAAGGCATGGGGACATCATCCACCTAATTGTCCATTACTGCAGAAATACCAGAGTACGCCTCAAAATTTATTTTGTAACTTTCGCAATCTAGTAGGGCACGAAGAGAAGGACTGTCGCGCATTCGATTTGATGAGAGAGCCCACTTAAGATATGTATAGAATTTAGGAGGAAAATGTCGTGACAAAAGGAGACATTCCACAATATAATAATCAGAGAGGATTTAATCCAGGATGCTGAGGAGGGTTTGGCAGGGGAGGTAGAGGCCCAATAATCTGCTACAATTGTAATCAACCAGGACACTTAGCTCGTGACTGCATGAATCCTTGTTCAACCTGCACGTACTGTAGAGCATTGGATCATGTGACAAAACACTGTCCTCAATTGCTTGTGAAGTGGCAGGAAAGAGGTAATAAAAACTAGAACCTGAATCAGAATGTAAAAAATACATCAACAAAGATACTTGATGAAGGACCCAAAATAACAATTGTCATGCGCGGAGGAGCTAAGACAGGAGCTGACATGACAATCAGAGGGAGCAAATTGAGCAATGGGTGAGGAAGTCAGCTGGGCCTATGATGACATTTGACCCACAAAAGAAAAATAGATGTATCAAAAGACAAGAAAGGAAATACTAGGATCACATTGGATCACATCGACATCATCTGCAACCCCTGTGGTTGACATGCCTTTGATTTATGATCGTACTACCCTAGCAAGACCCCTTGAAAAGGTAATTCCTTTGAAAGAATTTTTGAAAAATTGTTTAGCATTGGTGAAAGATGAAATTGCATTGAATGCATTGTGCAAAATGATTGATCATTACGTGCAAGAAAGGGGATCTTCTTATCGTGCAAAGGGTAGTGAATAAGGTATTGCGCAAAAATAGGACAAGTGGCGAGTTTAGATTAACTGTGCAGATTGGGGATTACGATATTGACCATGTCGTTTTAGACTTGGGTTTTGATGTAAATGTTTTGTCGAAGCAAACCTGGGAAATGATGGGGAATCCAAAGTTGATTTGGTCTCCTATCCAGTTAAGATTGGCGAACCAACACAAGATAGTACCAATTGGTTGACTGTTATGGGTACCAGTGAATATAGATGGGGTGTGTCGTGTAATAGATTTTGAATTCATTGAGATTGTGGATAATAGTTAGCCATACCCAATGCTAATGGGGCTTGAATGGGCCTTTGAAAATCAGACAATTATTAATCTGAAGAAATGGGAAATTAGATTTGAAGTAGGGGACTTGAAGTTTACCGCAATGTTGGATCCGACAGAAGGAAAGAAGTATATCGAACCAACTAAAGGTAATGAAATTGATAACCCATATAATATGACTATGTGAATGGATGATTACGTTAATCTGATTGCAGATGATGCCCTAAGTTGGAGAAGCATTAACTCATGTGCGTAAGATTTAGAGGAAGGTTTGGAACATTGGCAACAAAGGATGAATTAAGTATTAACCAAACAGTGTGTCTGCATTACTCGATCGTTGCACTGGATTGGAACAGAGTTATGTGACCCACCCAAGTATGATGGTTTGAATGATATGAGTTCTTTTCTAAAGGTGTTTGAGTTGCAGATACTTGAACGAGAAAGATTGTTGGCATTAGATGTTGTCGTGAAAGCCACTCCAACCAGATGGTGGGCTTCACATAAAGAAGGAATAGAAGATTGGATATAGTGTAAAATATTTATGCAAGTTAGATTTGGTACTGAGGTTGAGTATAATGCGCATAAATATACATGAGTAAGTGACCCAACAAATCATATTGCGCAGTGCAAAAAGATATGGATTTCGATACCGAAGAAGGAATGGATGCATGAGTTCATACATACATTGGATACCATCCCCAAGAACTTGTACTTGGAACTAGAAATGCTCAGAGAAACCATGAATTGGGACGAGCTAACTCAAAGGTTTAAGGGAACATTTACTTTTGAAGATGAATCTCCATTGGTAGACGCAACTTTGTAGGCCATTAGAACCAGGATTTTTTCAGAAGAAGGGATGATGGATGTAGTACCTGTGTGTAGTGCACATATAATTTCTATGACAATTCATGAATTAATGGAATGTTATAATGTGGCTCAAGAATATCAGGACGAGGATCCAAGAAATATACAAATATATCAAACTGAGGGGAAACATGTAGTGGAAGGTCTATGTAACACCCATGTTTCCCCCAACTTGTAATTAATCATTAATTAGGGTTACCATGTTGTGGCATGGGAATCGTGTAAATGTATTATTGTTTGAGTTGCCAATAACTGACTGTGGGGGTGAAGCCTTGAAAGTACTGGCCATGATATCACTAGAGGAAAGAATGTGAAAACTATAAGAGAGGTTTCATTATATCAAATAACTCCAAATTTCCCTTTGATGAGGATAATAAACCTCCTTCGGATCCCAATGAGAGAAATCAATTAATGAAGAAAGGACCAATGGTTGAATTATCAACCACTCCCATGAATGGAAGCATTGTCTAGCTATAGAATTTCAGCCCGAAGTACCATTGGGTATGATAGACCAAGCTGACCCGGGTTCCCTTCTGGAAGAAGGAACATGATGGGTCGAGAACCATCTTGGGAAAAGATATACAAAAAATAGAGACAAGGAAATAGGGGAAAGAGACATAGAGGAGAACGTGTGGAGCTCTCCAACAGATGATGAAAGAAAGGCCGCGAGCTTGATGCTGAGTGAGCATCTGATAAACCTTGCCAAGGCCATGAAAGAGAAAGAAATCTCTGAAAGTTTGCAGAGAACAGAACCTGAGCAGAAGCTGAAACAGAGAAATAATACTTGAGAAACTATGAGAGTTCCCTGGTGATATCATGGCTTAGAACGGGGTTGGCCAGAGTGCTAAGAATGAATGCCTCTGAGCCTATGGTTGGGTGGAAAGACGAACACCCACAGTCAGTTAGTTGGCTACCACATGTAATAGATAAGTAATCACATATCTTGTGTATTTAAGTGGTACTGTGAATTCAAGTTGGATATCCTATGAATGTTGCAGGGATGAATATGTTTGCTTAATGATTTATACTGTATCCCTTTTTGTGTCTGCTTGATTGTGTAATTAAGCAAGTAAGAAATTATATGGATTTGACATGATTTGTACTCGTAAATGCTTGCACCCTATGGTGGCTTAAGATAGAGCCACGAATTGTGAGTTCGTCGACCTTGGGCACATTTTCACGTATGCATGTCGACACTCCTAGTCGTTCTGAATCCCTTGGAGGAAGGAGTCTGTTAAAGCTTAGGAGAGGTAGTGCACATATGCATAGGCTCTTTGCGAGGCATGAAGAGACCGAGAACCACTTAAGTTCTAGAGTTGAGGAATGAGCGTAAGGGGTGCACGAAAGAATTCTTCCAAGTGTTAAGTCCAAGATAAAGAGCGCAAATCTCTTAAGCCTTTAAGAGCTAACAAAGCTCAGGAAGAGTAGTGAGATTGAAGTATCAAAAGGGAAGGTTCCTTTGTTTGGAAGATGAATGAATGAGATCTGTTTGGGAAGAGCCAAGGTTTGTTGTGACCGTTGGATACGAGAAGGAGCGCGGGAGTTAACCCCTTGAGTCCTTCGGACTTTGCGAGTTCGACGAATTGATCAAGTTCATCGTAAGGGAGGTAAAATTCCTGAAGTCCCGAAGTCTTGAAGTTAATCTGGGCCTTAGATCTGAGGATGCCCGGTAGCCATCCCGACCGTCAGATCTATGAGGTAGTCAGCCTCGTGCTGACCAACTCTGGGATATTTCAGTTGAGGAGTGAGTCAACCTCTCGAAGGCACGGAGGCCGGATTTCACCTGAGCTGTCGATCTCAGAGGATATGTGTCATAATATCTACCACTTCGGAGAAAAGTCACTCTGTAGGAAATCTCGTGGCAAGGGCGAGAACTCCCGAAGGCCGAAGTGCCGGAGTTCATCTTGACCGTTGATAGTAGGGGATGCGTGTCTAAAGATCTGACAGTCTGAGAGAATTGCACTACGGAGGTTTGCGTTGGTGAGTACTTTGAAACTCCTGAAGCACAAAGCCCAAAGTGATCTGTAGCTGTCGATTCGTGGGAGACATGCGTCGATAGATCATTAACTTCGGGTGAAAGCCTTTTGGGAGAAAGTGAGTGTGGAAAGGTAGAAACTCCCAAACGTCAAAATCCCGAAGTAAACCATGACCGTTGATCGGGAAGGATGCGTAGTGCACGATCTTTGACTCCGGAAGAATGTACTCTGGGAGGACGGATTGTTGGAGCGTTTGAATCACCTGAACGTCGAAGTCCCGAAGTGAACCTGGACCGTCAGATCCAGAGGGACGCATGGCGAAAATCTGTTGTATTCGGGTGAAATCACTCCAGAGAGGAACGAGTGCGCAAGAGTTGAAACTCTCGAAGCCTGAAGAGCTGAAGAGAACCCGAACCGTCATATCCAGGGGGATGCCTGGCGGAAATCCATTGTATCGTGAAAGCACTTTGGGAAGAACGAGTGCGTAGGAGTTTGAAACTTCCGAAGCTCGAATAATCAAAGTAGTTGGGGGCTATTGATCTGTGGGAGGACACGCATTAATAGATCGTGGAATTTGGGTGAAACACTCCGGGAACAAGTGAGCGTGGAGAAGTTGAGAGTTGAGAATCCAGAAGTGGATCACAACCGTTGATTGCAAAGGGACACGTGACGCTCGATCTGTAACTCTGGGTATAATGTACTTCGGAGGAAAAAGGCGTAGGAATGTTTGAAACTTCTGAATGTTGAAGTCCCAAAGTGAATCGGGACCATCAAAATCCCTAAGGACACGTGACGTCAGATTGTGAACTTCAGAGAATTGCCATTCTGGGGGAATTCGTGCGGGGTTGTCTTAGCGCCTGTTGTTTTGGCGTCTGGTCACAACTCACGGTCATATGCAAATATAAGGGGAATGGAAGAACCCAAAGGACTTATAAGAGGATATTTTCCAGTTCTGAGCTCAGTTCGGAGCATGGAGGCCGCGACTAGAAATCCCTGGAAGAGAAGAATGAAATAGAGACCCCTTAATGAGGGTATTGTTCTCTCAAGGAGAACAAAATTTTTATGCCCCGTCGTGGGTGTGTTAGAAATTGGTATGAGAGCATGGTTACAACACTTGGCCTGCTTGGGCTCATGCACG
Organism: Picea glauca; assembly: GCA_000966675.3. Taxonomy (NCBI): domain Eukaryota; kingdom Viridiplantae; phylum Streptophyta; class Pinopsida; order Pinales; family Pinaceae; genus Picea; species Picea glauca. The sequence continues at coordinate 206,340 of JZKD02S0778015.1, read as the reverse complement.
AGTTGCATAAAGAGGTATTGTTATCTGCATTTACTCCTTGAGGAGAAGGACTGCAGATTGAATTTGTGATTTTGGGAATTCTTGTTGAATTTCAGCAGAAGAATTTCTTTAACCCTTGGTCAAAGTGATAACTACTCTTATCGGAGTAGGGATATGTTAATTCACATTAATAATAAGATTTGAATGTGGATAGCTGAAGGTGGCAGGGTTCTGTCAAGGGTAGCTGAAGCTCAAAGGACGAATGACCTGGTGTTCGTAACACTGCCTCTAAGCATGGGCAGTTGGAACCTCAGGCACTGATGATGGTTGATTATATAATGGTTAATGTCTTTGTGGGCTTAAAGGAATCTGATAGGATCAGGTAGGATCCTTGGCAGTATAATTACTGCTTTATATTAAACTTGGAGTATATAACTTCTCATGACTAGAGGAAAGATGAAATGGGTAAAGTCCTATAGAAGTTGAGTCAAGAAGGTTTTCTCGCTAGCCGTTATAGTATAAAAGGGAAAATGACCCTGGTTGGTTATTGCCATAAAGAGAAGGCAACAGCAGTATGAGTTATAACTATGAGATTAGTCATGTAAGTGACTGTAATCTCTAACTAAAGAACACTAATAATAAAACTAAGCTAGTACGATGAATACTTAGTTGTGTGTGTATGCTTCAGTGCATGGATTTAATGCATTGAGAAGCTTCTTGATATGAAGCCTGATATTAATTCCAATTAGGTACGAATGGTATTAAATGTGCAAGTGATGCACATATATGATGTAAGAGTATAAGTATACTAATAGCTCAATATGGTTTCCCTAATGAGTGAAATGTGAGGCAAGCATAACACTTGCCAAGATTGAATGAATACCATGGATGCATGGTTGACTCCATTCTGAAGAGTCATGAAAGTTCTGTTTTGAATGATAGCTTAAAGGGAATGTGCTCCATCTCCCCAGGAAAAGACAGTACAAATAAACAAAAGAGTAAATGAGCAAGGATGCTCTGTTGTCATAATAAGAGGCAAATGATTATGCCTTTGAGGATCACATGATAATGATTGTAAACAATCATGAGTTGACTGCTTTTATAGTAGAGTTGTATGTAGGGTATGAAATATACCTATGGCAGCTACACACATGCTTATGATTATGAATATGGCTAAGTACATCATGGATGTAAGTTAACAAAAACTAGAATATGTGTGGATACATAATCGGGATGCATGTTAAAAATGCATGTCTATGTTCCTTAAAGAATGCTTAGTAACAAGTCGAAGCTAATTCAAGGTTGAGGCCATCACATATAGTGATGGATATGCAATGAGGAAGTTGCGTGTGGAAGGAGTTCGTTGTGAAGAAACTATGTAAGAGCTCTGTCAGAAGAACAAAGTCACAACCCTAATGATTGCTGAAGGTTGGACAATAGGTTGCAAAGCCTGCCTATATAAGAATCCTGGATTACATTTTTAAAACAAAATGTGTAGGTGGAAGACTAACAACTGAATGTTAACCACTCTGAGAACCGAATGATAATGTGCAGGATGCACAGGTTCATGACCCACTATGAACAAAAATCTTGCTATTAAAACATGTTGTATCCAAAAAGGTTAGAGTGAGGCCTAACCAAGGATGCTCAAGGAAAAGAGCAGGGAGATCCCAACCTGGAATAAATTGCAAAAAGCTAAGAAGAGGAAAAAGGAGGAACGCTTGTCCACCCTAACAACTCTGAATGGATTACAGGGTTTTAGATCTTAGATGAGTAGTCGTGAGAACAAGTACAACTAGGAAAATAGAAGGGATCAATAAGTATGTTTGATTGAATAGGCTTGATTGAAGCCACACGAAGAAAAGGAAGTAAGGCCTTAGAAATAACTCAGCTGGGTTGAAATCCCCAAGCTGTGTGGAAGGAGTGGGAAAAAGGGGAGAGCCCCTAACTCCTTTCTTGCTATGTGTTATGTTTCCTCTAGAATGAAAAATATGATTTACTAATAAAATTAAATGTTTGGACACCATAATGATGATGATTGTATTACTACAGAAACAATTGAGAATTGTCTGTATTACATACATGAAAACCTTTGAGGGTAATTTGATGAAGTGCATAAGGATACGCTAGGAAATTTTGAAGATGTTTCATGGAATTGAATGTTATGCACGAAATTTTGGAAGACAGATGTATGCCTCATATACCCAAGTAGAGTATGATTCAGGAACAAAACCATGATCATATCAAGTTAATCGAGAGCCCGACATAGGAGATGAACGCGAGCCGTTCATCAGAAGGAAACCGATCTCATTCGTCAAATTGACTTCAATACCCACTGGAGTTAACAGATCAAACACTAGTCGTTCGATAAGATCAACGACCCGTATTCATTGCAGAGATCAAATGGGCACGTGGGTTAATGATAGAGCCTGTGCCCACAATTTAATTTCAATATAGTTTTGTTTTGAGTTTGAGGTCCGATTGTAGATCAGACGACCCGTATTCATTGTGAGGCGTGAAGGTGGAATTAACAAACAAACCCCTTCGATTATTTCACTTTCCGCTAATTACAAACCCCGTCATCTCCCATATTCCTTTTTCACTCCCTGATCTGAGATTAATTACAGTCAAGAGAATTTTTGTGTTAAAATGGATGAAAGTGGCAGTGTCTTGTGTGGATTGTAGTGAGGTTTTATTGGTTTTCTTTACAATTGATCGTTGTTGTCATTGAGAAGTGACCATGCTTCTCCCCTTTCATTATATCATATTTTCGCTCAATACAAACCCCTCACATATCTTAGAACCCTGTTTCACCCCCCTGCTCATTGATTAACAGTAAAACAATTTGTATGGATTGGATTGCACGAGTCTGATACATTCTGAGCCAAATCTATTTCATATTTTTAAGAGTTGTCATGCATGGTTATTTAAAAGAATATTTGCTAATCGATTACACATGCAGGATGAGTTTTTCAGTCGAGGAAGCCATGGATGAGGAAACAGAGGTAGAGGTAACTGGAACTGAGACCTAAGAAGACCCAGGTTCTCTATACATTTTGACGTTGATTCAGAAGAGCTTGGCCAAATGTTTCATGCCAGATTCTTTAATTGGATTGGGCAGGGAATATTCTGACCTAGGCCTGAAAGGCCTCCTTTCCAAGCGTCGCAAGCACCCGAGATCCCTGTACCTCCTCATGTTTCATTACAACCCGAGGTCCTTGAAAATGATGGATGGTAGGAGATTGCCCACCCGATAATCTCCCAACATCATGGCTGGACCAACTTGTCTTTGCCTCCTCCTCCACCGGTTAACCCCATTGTCCAAGCTGCCCCCAATCACTCGCTAGTGCAATCCTCCCATGCTAGCAAGAGATCGAATACTGAAGCCCACAATGCACTTGATAAAGGAAAAGCCACTGCTGCCCCTTCCTCACCCTCCAATGACTCTGACAAATTCGTGTCTTCCCGGATGCATTTGAAGGACGATTGTTCCCACATGATCAACGAGATTAAGCCTAAAGGATCTGCACAACCAAAGTCAAATTCAGGAAAATCAAGAGGTGACAGCAGCAACCAAGGAAGGGTTGCATCACAGATTGAGAAATATGGCTTTTGAGTTTTATGTTATCTAGTGTTTTATGATAGTTGATTTCATGGATCTTTGGACAACATGTTTATTTTGGACATATGAGTATTATTTTTGAAATGATTCTAAATTTCACGAGTTTAAATTGCAAAAAGTGAATATGTTGATGGGAGGCACAAGGATGTATGTTTTGTTTAACTAATGGTTATGTTATGATTGTTATGGTTGTTATGAACTAAAGGGAGTCACAAGGGGTCCCACCTACTAGTTATTATTTATTTATGACCCTTATTATAATTATTAYGTTTTCCCCTAACTAAAGTTAGTTGAGTCTTTTAATTAACTTAACTAATGAATTGGTTCAACTTCTTCAACCAATTTTAATTTGTTAAAARCAAAAGGAAAGGGAGAAACAAGAGGAGGATAGAAGAAGAARCATGCTAAGGTTTTCTCTTTGAGTTTATGTTGAGATAGTTCAGTTTTCATTCTTTCATATATTCATCACAACCTAATTCTCTTTTGTGATATCAGGGTCTTATTGTAGACAACAATATTAAGGGCTGAATCAAATCATTCAGACACTTGTTTTTCAGAGGTGTTGATCTATCTTTGATAGTTTGTGTAGACTTGTCTGTTTGTGAACTAATTTTCATGACTGATAAAGACTGTTGTGCAGAGTTGAGTGGGTAACAATCTGTGGCAAGCCGATCCAACTTTTAGAGTTCAGTTTTGATTTTCTGTCAGAGGTCCTTTTGTATCTTCCATCAGGGATGCCTAAGTTTGACTTTGGTCCAATATTTCTGTATGAGATTTTGTAAAGAAAATGACTCTTTGGTGAATTGAAATGAAATAAAGAATTGATTTATGTCTCAACTGTCTTGATTATCATCTTGGCATCTTTACTTTTGTTCCTACATTTATTTCAGCAACTGTCATATTCAGAAAATTCCATAAAAAATGAATTTCTAGCAAGCTTTTTGTTGATAAAAGACTAGCCTAAGTACTCGTAATTAATACTTGTGAGTTAGGATGTTATTTTTGTTGGCTATAAACAGAGGGTGATATTACCGCCTACTTTTCTTTAGCCAAGTAAAGTCTGAAAATGATCGAGTAAGATCAATTCATATCTTTTCCTCAACATTTATTTGGCGACCATACTGGGGAGATCTTCGATATCTCTCTGGTTAATTTTTTATACTCGTTTTTCATCGATACATCTTTCTTTTTCTGAAATTGATTCTTTCACTGTTTTTCTATTAATCACTGTTCCTGTTGCAAGGTAGCCCAATATCGAGCCCGATCTTCAAGACTAGACCAACATTTCTTTGAACCCGTTTAACACCATTCTAGACACTGCCAATACCCGTGCTGAACTTAACCATTCTTGGGAAGTAATTGAGCGAGATATTAGTGCTCAAGAATGATTGGAGGCTACACGTAGACAACCTGGAAATCAATAGTGTTATCCCCGATTTCTAGGGATAACTAGGAGATCATGTCTCGAGGCCCACAGGTCCTAGACATGGAGTACCGAGAGCAGGATTGACTTGAGCATTGCCCTGGAGGGCCCATCTTTCTTCTTCTTCATCAGACTTGTCCCGTCAACGGCAACAACATCCATCACCTTCGGCTTGGACTTGTATGGGAGAAGACTCTTGCTCCATGAGGTAATTAGTCCAGGTATCATGTTATGTGTCATGTTTGATCATTATAACTTTAAGATATATGCATCAGATTCCTTTCATTTCTGACGACTGCTTGGATCTTACACTAACTCGCTTGACCATGGTTGGGGGGATTAACAGGGTACCCTAGCAAGCTTGTATCCATGGGTTTTGGTTAGCTACCAGAGGGGATTTTAAAGAGCCATCGTCCGCTCCCATCATATTATCATTTTTACATCTTATCTTCCATTCATCCATCCCATTCCCCTAGTCCGGACATTATGATGACTCATTTTTGGGGTTACACTTTATCCTGTGGGAAGAAGGGGCTAAAGGCCCAGGGGGTAAAAGTAGCTGGTAAGAGATAAAAGCCACAAAAATAAAACCTAGAGATGCCTCGCGCAGGGATCCCCGAGAAGGCAATAAAAGGCCTCTCAATAAGAAACAAGAGGGACCCGAAGAAAAATAATAATAAAACAAGACCTAACCAAGAGGATGGGGGGTCTCATCATGAGCCAACCCATTATGTTCATAGGTACCTAGCAGTATGACATTGGCATTATCTGGTCACCACGCCAGGGCAGTGACCTTTGGTTGCATGGCCAAGGGAAAGGGGGTCTCATCATGAGCCAGCCTTATCATCTCTGTGAAAGTACTTGTGGGTAACACTGTCATCTCTGGTCACCACGCCAAGGCAGTGTCCTCTAGTTAGACCTTGAAATAAAAAAAGAAAGAAAAAACAATAAAGAAAAGAAAGAATAAAGGCAATAAAGGGCTTGGAAAAAATTGCATCCATGACAGGTACAACTCGCCTCCTACAAAGGCACCCACGGATAATATTCACCCCTGTTTTTCACTATGTTTGGACATCCTTAGACCACACCACCTCGTATTACATGGCTTGGATGATATCCTTTGGAAACTTTCCTCTTCTTATGGATGCTGGCCCAATAGGGCATTCTGTCTTTTCTTCAACTTTGTATAGCAGGTCATTGTAATGTCTTTGAGCTATTGAATGATATGTCAGGGGTTTTATACATGCATTTGATAAAATTAATGATGAAATATGATTGACATTGCTATGATCTCGAGGACTAATGAGCCCATGGGGGGCGAAGTTTTTGATGTGCAGGATCATGCTCGACGGACAGGTACCAAGTGGACCGGTACACATGGGGAGATGATTAGTTCGGACCTCCATGGGGCTGAAGATCCCATCAAATGGTTGCTGGGACCTCATCAGGGGTAGATATAGGACAATGATTGGTCGAGCCTTTGCAAAAGAGAAGAAGAAGGACATTTTCATCCAGGATGCCTTGGCCGAGCCCAGCCCTAGGGGGTTGACCCACTGCAGGTGGAATGTGTCCCTCTGTTGACCCAGGGCGTCCTCTAGATGCCCTTGACGTCACCTCCAACGCATGGCATTTTTACAGGGCAGTTTGGCACGTGTGGCAGAGTTTGGAGGCCCAGAAAGGGCCAACGTTTGTCATCTAGTGCTGTGATTTACCCTAAAAAGGGTCAACATCTCCCTCAAAGGGGCTAGACGTCTTGCTCATTGCTCATTTAGGTTTTTTTTTCCAGTAGTTTAATGTAAAACAATATGATTCTTAGTTATTAGCCTTGTCGGTTGTCTTAATGACCTAATTTTAATTAAAGGTCATTGGATGATATAAATTGAGGATGTTTTCCCTCATTTTGACATAACACAACTTACTCACACTTGTGAGGTCTGATTTTTGCGCCCTTCTTGGGTATATTTGTTGCATAAGTGAGGCACACTTGCTATTGGAAGGATATTTTTGGCATTTTGTGGCATTTCTCTCAAGGAAGGTTTATAACTAGGGTTTTCTTATGCTTCTCTTCATGATATGTATGTGAATTTTCTTGCAAAAATTCTTAATTGAATGGTTGTAGGTGTAATTTCTTGCATTTGCTTATTATATTGCTGATTTAAAACCCTAGGTAACAAGCACACAAGTAGGTTATTGGTACATGTCCCCTTAGAGAGAGATTTTTTTTAGCCATTGAAGAAAAGAGATTGAGCCTAGCCTTTGCTACACTTATCTTGCTTCTTCCCTTTAGCTAGCGTTGAATTTTATAGGTTGAAAGAGGGTGACGTCCTACTCCTAGGTTATCTACACCTAGGGATTTCATCTTGTAGGGTTTGAAAGCATTGTCCCTACAACACTTTCTCCCTTAGACTTATTCTTTATGCTATCCATTTTGCCAAGTTGACCTAAAGAAGGAGGAAAGAGCACGAGGCCTTGCTTAAGCAACACCAGAGTGAGCCTCTTTCCCCTAGGGTTTTGATTCTAGGGCCCTACCTTTGCAGCACCATAAAACTCTACCTTCTAGTCTTTAAGTCATCATCCTTTCAAAATCTTGTGCCCTTTTCTTATTTGACTCCATATACCCTAAGGCACTGATATTTGACCTCCAACGTTGAAGTCTTAGTGTACAAAACTACTTTCAAAACTATAATTTTGAAACCCTAACTAACAAAACTAATTTAATTAGGGTTGACGTCATAGTTGGTTATCTCATCTTGATGCAACAAAAGTTCAATATAAGCAATTAAATGATGATTTCAAGCATTTATTGAGCAAATTGTTGATTGGATATATTGTTGGCTTAATCATCTCTATAGATATTGATGAATTGATGGTCTTTCATAGCTAATTGAAAAAACGTTGACTTCATTTTATATCTATTGCATTACATTGTTTGTTGAATAACATCAGATAGTTATTGAAGTACTAACCCTTTGAGTTATAGCCTGCATATATATATTGTGTTGCTGTTGTCTTGTTCTGGGCAGGTGTTTTCAATAGGGTACACACTTCACTTATTGGCTGATTAGCCGGACTGTCTAACTCTGCTGGTAACCTGTGAGGAGGGAACTCTAAAACTTGACTTAATACTTTCTGCCTCTTCAAACCCTAGGTTGCCGGGGACGTCTCCCCTGGGCTAACCTCCCTAAACAGAAAGAACCTCCCCATTGAGGTGACATTGGGTGGGGAAGGTTCCTGTTACGCCAGTTTGATCTCAATCCCTCAGCCATTGACCGAAGCTACAAATTGAGCGATAACATTTTGGCGTCGATGTCGGGGAACACTGAGTCAATCTTCCTCAACGAAAAATCTTTTTGTAAGCCTTGCCTCAAAGACCTTTCTCTTACAAGCTTACCTGGCGACTCCACTAGACTTTATTCCCCTACTCTTTGATAGTTTCAGGAAAACTATCTGGCAACTTCACAAACCAAAATGAGATTTAATAATCCTCCTTTAGCTTTCAGAAGGAAGCCTCCTTTGAATTCACCTGTTGTCAAGTCACTTTTTGGAAAGAGACTTCCTTTAAACATGTCTACCTCTCAGACCAATACTACAAACCCAGTTAACAATAAAAAACAATGGTCATCTACTTTGTTCAAGCCATTAGACATGTCAGCCATACCTGGCTACCCTAGGCAAATGCCACCCAAGTATGAAAAGTGGTTGCCTAAGTTTACCGACACTGATGCCACTAGTGCCGAAGAGCATATGAGTAACTTTTGGGCATTTTTTCAGATCCACCCAATTAATGATGACGCTGAAGACTTGGTCATGAAGTTATTCTTTGCTACCCTTTATGAAGCTGCAAGACGTTGGTATCTCAGTCTTCCTGATGGAAGCATCAAAACCATGGATAGACTTGAACAAATCTTTCTCAGAAGGTGGAGTATCAAAGAAGACCCTAACATGCTGCTCACTCGACTAAATTGCCTTGCTAAGCATGAGAATGAGTTTATTCGAGAATTTCACACTAGATTCGAAGCATTACTCCAGAGAATTCCCCCAAGCCATCATCCAAAAGATGATTATCTTGTTCACATTTACACCAGATCTTTAAGTGGCCAGCTAGGGTATCTTCTTAGAGACAAAGACCCCTAATCCATTCAAGAAGCCCAAGAGCTTGCTACCAAGATAGAAGGAAATCTCCTTTCATCCAAGATTGAGCCCTTTACTAACCCTAGGGGGAGAATAGATACCAAGCAAAAAGTAGTACACAATGCTGAACCTACTTCAGATCTCTGCACCAGTATTAACAAGTTGCAAGCTTCTGTGGATAGCATCATGAAGAATCAAGAAGAAATGATGAGCCGGATCGTTAGACTTGAAAAGTCCCAGACCCAGGCACCTAGACCTCCATTCAAAGGGCAATTCCAGAAAGGGAACCAAGCCTACAAGCTGAAGAATGAAAATGAAGTTCTGAATACTTTGGCCCCTACAAACGTCGTTGATGAAAACCCTTGGTGCCTGGAATGCAGTGAAGCACATTGGGAGAATGAATGTCCTTATAATGCCAGCCAACAAGAAGTCAACAATTTGGACTGTTTTATCAGCCTACCTCAGATAAATATCACAGATATAGAACATCAACAAGCCCTAAAGGAAGCAACAAGAGTAGCAAGGATGGAAATAATAAACAACTTGGATCAAGAATCACGAGAAAAGCTAAAAAGGTAAGAAGTCCAAGTATACAGGAGAAAGAATCCGAAACAACCTACCGCTGACCAGCCAAAATCTCTTGAGGTTCTTCCTCCCAAGACATCCAAAACTGATAAGGTTAACCTTGATTTTGACTTTGAAGGAGCCTTGCCAAAGATGCATGTAAATGTTCCCCTAAAAGAAGCAATTAAGATCCCCTCTATTAAAGAACGCTTTGATACCTTCTTTTCGGGAACAACTGAGCCTATGGACCCCCCAATTATGTTACAGGCTGATCACTTCAGGATCCAGTATGGTGAAAACCCCCCTTTCTTCATGACTCTAATGATGAACAACAAATACCTTAACAATTGCATGCTAGATACAGGTGCTGGTGCAAATAAGATGTCTCTTAAAGTCATGCAACAAATGGGTTTGAAGGTCACTAGGCCTTACAGGAATGTGTGTGGTTTTGAATCTAAAGCAATACCCACACATGGTGTGGTTGAAAATGTCAAAGTGCACTTGAAAGAATTCCCCGAAAAGACATTCCACATAGATATTATAGTGGTTGATGCCCCAGACGTATGGGGAATGTTGTTGTCTAAGAAGTTTGGAGCAATAATAGGCGGGTCCCTTGAAATGGATCTCACCTTTCTGTGATTACCTTTGAAAGATGGGAAAACCGGACGTTTACTTAATGCACCAATAACTGGAAATCATGTGCAAGATATCATTCCTCCCATAAATGAAGCACAAAAGGATGAGATACAAACTCTTCAAGAATATTCTTCGGAAGATATGCCCTTTGCAACAGAGGAAGAATTTGACCAAATTGAATGGCCCAAGAAAGAAGAATACCAACAACTCCTAGATGAATTTTAGAACAAGGAAGTTGGGACAATGAAGATATTAGAAAGGAAAAAGGATGAAGAGGATGCACAAATTCATCTATCCCAACAAAAGGTTTTTACACCAGAAGCCCACCCACCTCCTTCAGTTCAATAAACCAGGGTTGTTCAAGGAACAACCAAACATAAGATCAAAAAATACAAGGAGGGAGATTTGGTATGGATGTGGGATACTCAGAAAGGAGAGCCAACTAATGTGAGAGGAAGTACACAGTCATGGCTCAGACCTTTCAAAGTCGGAATGGAATTAGTTGATAACTCGTACTACTTGTCCACTTTGGAAGGAAGAAGGCGCCCATTACCCATTAGCGGACGCCTCTTCAAACCCCAACAAGGTGGTGGGACATGATTCCATAGGTAAGTATAGGTAGGTAGGCATTTTTCCGTGTATCATACCATTTGCATTTCATGTTAGTTTGTTTCCTCACATGCATATTGATTGTTTTATCTTAGCCATACACATATATATTATATTTGCGGGGTGGCAATACCACCCCACCTTTGTTACTGATGCCCTTTTTGAGTGTGAGCAGATCTGCAAGTTTATGCCAAGAGATGCTGAGGTTCTCATGCGCTCTATGGTGAGCACATGTCCCCGAGTTGGAGCCAGATGTTATCCTCGATTTCTAGGGATAACTAGGAGATCATGTCTCGAGGCCCACAGGTCCTAGACATGGAGTACCGAGAGCAGGATTGACCTGAGCATTTCCCTGGAGGGCCCATCTTTCTTCTTCTTCATCAAACTTGTCCTGTCAACAACAACAACATCCATCACCTTTGGCTTGGACTTGTATCGGAGAAGACTCTTGCTCCATGAGGTAATTAGTCCAGGTATCATGGTATGTGTCATGTTTGATCATTATAACTTTAAGATATATGCATCAGATTCCTTTCATTTCTGACGACTGCTTGGATCTTACACTAACCTGCTTGACCATGGTTGGGGGGATTAACGGGGTACCCTAACAAGCTTGTATCCATGGGTTTTGGTTAGCTGCCAGGGGGGATTTTGAAGAGCCATCGTCCTCTCCCATCATATTATCATTTTTACATCTTATCTCCCATTCATCCATCCCAATCCCCTAGTCCAGACATTAGGATGACTCATTTGTGGGGTTACACTTTACCCCGTGGGAAGAAGGGGCTAAAGGCCCAGGGGGTAAAAGCAGTTGGTAAGAGATAAAAGCCATAAAAATAAAACCCAGAGATGCCTCGCCCAGGGATCCCCGAGAAGGCAATAAAAGACCTCTCAATAAGAAACAAGAGGGACCCGAAGAAAAATAACAATAAAACAAGACTTAACCAAGAGGATGGGGGGTCTCACCATGAGCTAGCCCATTATGTTCATAGGTACCTAGCAATATGACATTGGCATTATCTGGTTACCACGCCAGGGAAGTGACCTTTGGTTACATGGCCAAGGGAAAGGGGGTCTCATCATGAGCCAACCTTATCATCTTTGTGAAAGTACTTGTGGGTAACACTGTCAGCTTTGGTCACCATGCCACGGCAATGTCCTCTAGTTAGACCTTGAAATAAAAAGAAAGAAAAAACAATAAAGAAAAGAAAGAATAAAGGCAATAAAGGGCTTGGAAAAAATTGGATCCATGACAGGTACAACTCGCCCCCTACAAAGGCACCCATGGATAATATTCACCCCTGTTTTTCACTATGTCTGGACATCCTTAGACCACACCACCTCGTATTACATGGCTTGGATGATATCCTTTGGAAACTTTCCTCTTCTTATGGATGCTGGCTCAATAGGGGATTCTGTCTTTTCTTCAACTTTGTATAGTAGGTCATTGTAATGTCTTTGAGCTATTGAATGATATGTTAGGGGTTTTATACATGCATTTGATAAAATTAATGATGAAATATAATTGACATTGCTATGATCCCGAGGACTAATGAGCCCATGGAGGGAAATTTTTTTGATGTGCAGGACCATGTCCGACGGACAGGTACCAAGTGGATCGGTACACATGGGGAGATGATTAGTTTGGACCTCCATGGGGCTGAAGAGCCCATCAGATGGTTGCTGAGACCTCATCAGGGGTAGAGACAGGACAATGATTGGTCGAGCCTTTGCACGAGAGAAGAAGAAGGAAATTTTCATTCAGGATGCCTTGGCCGAGCCCAGCCCTAGGGGGTTGACCCACTGCAGGTGGAACGTGTCCATCTGTTGACCCAGGACGTCCTCTAGAGGCCCTTGACGTCACCTCCAGCGCATGACAGTTTTACAGGGTAGTTTGGCACGTGTGGCAGAGTTTGGAGGCCCAGAGAGGGCCAACGTTTGTCATCTAGTGCTGTGATTTGCCCTAAAAAGGGTCAATGTCTCCCTCAAAGGGACTAGACGTCTTGCTCATTGCTCATTTAGGGTTTTCTTTCAGCAGTTTAATGTAAAACAGTATGATTCTTAGTTATTAGCCTTGTCGGCTGTTTTAATGACCTAATTTTAATTAAAGGTCATTGGATGATATAAATTGAGGATGTTTTCCCTCATTTTGACATAACACAACTCACTCAGACTTGTGAGGTCTGAGTTTTGCGCCCTTCTTGGGTATATTTGTTGCATAAGTGAGACACACTTGCTATTGGAAGGATATTTTTGGCATTTTGTGGCATTTCTCTCAATGAAGGTTTAGAACTAGGGTTTGCTTATGCTTCTCTTCATGATATGTAAGTGAATTTTCTTACAAAACTTCTTAATTGAATGGTTGTAGGTGTAATTTCTTGCATTTGCTTATTATATTGCTGATTTAAAACCCTAGGTAACAAGCACACAAGTAGGTCATTGTTACATGTCCCCTTAGAGAGAGATTTTTTTTAGCCATTGAAGAAAAGAGATTGAGCCTAGCCTTTGCTACACTTATCTTGCTTCTTCCCTTGAGCTAGCGTTGAAGTTTATAGGTTGAAAGAGGGTGACGTCTTAGGCCTAGGTTATCTACACCTAGGGCCTTCATCTTCTAGGGTTTGAAAGCCTTGTCCCTACAACACTTTCTCCCTTAGACTTATTCTTTATGCTAGCTGTTTTGCCAAGTTGACCTAAAGAAGGAGGAAAGAGCACGAGGCCTTGCTTAAGCAACACCAGAGTGAGCCTCTTTCCCCTAGGGTTTTGATTCTAGGGCCCTGCCTTTGCAACACCATAGAAATCTACCTTCTAGTCTTTAAGTCATCATCCTTTCAAAATCTTGTGCCCTTTTCTTATTTGACTCCATATACCCTAAGGCACTGATATTTGACCTCCAACGTTGAAGTCTTAGTCTACAAAACTACTTTCAAAACTATAATTTTGAAACCCTAACTAACAAAACTAACCTAATTAGGGTTGACGTCATAGTTGGTTATCTCATCTTGACGCAGCAAAAATTAAATATAAGCAATTAAATGATGATTTCAAGCATTTATTGTGCAAATTGTTGATTGGATATATTGTTGGCTTAATCATCCCTATAGATATTGATGAATTGATGGTTTTTCATAGCTAATTTACAAAACGTTGACTTCATTTTATATCTATTGCATTACATTGCTTGTTGAATAACATCATATAGTTATTGAAGTACTAACCCTTTGAGTTATAGCCTGCATATATATATTGTGTTGATGTTGTCTTGTTCCGGGCAAGTGTTTTCAATAGGGCATACACTTCACTTATTGGCTGATTAGCCGGACTGTCTGACTCTGGTGGTAACCTGTGAGGAGGGAAATATAAAACTTGACTTAATACTTTCTACCTCTTCAAACCCCAGGTTGCCTGGGACATCTTCCCTGGGCTAACCTCCCTAAATAGAAAGAACCTCCCCATTGAGGTGACATTGGTGGGGAAGGTTCCTGTTACGCCAGTTTGATCTCAATCCCTCAGCCATTGACCGAAGCTACAAACTGAGCGATAACAAATAGTAACCCTTATTTTCTTCAAGTTTTGGCCTTTCTTTCATGTCTTTATATTCTCATTCTTCTAGAAGAAGAAGAGGCTTGTCACCTAAAATCAATCCTATTACTGAAATAAGAAGAAGAAACATTGTGTTATTTGTCCAACAAAGTGCTCTAAGGAGAAATTTATCTGATTCATCCAGTTCGTCTATCTTTCCCTCATCTATCATCCACAAGATGGCATCTAGTGGTGCCTCTGGTGGCACAGGAAGTGCTCCATATTCCCAATATTCATCGTCATCGGTGATTGGTAGCTTGTACAACCACCATATCCCTGTTCAATCTACTACAAACCCCACCAAGGTCATTAAAAAGTATGGGGTTTTTCAGTTCGAAGAGGATGGCACAACCACACCATGGCATGTGTCCTCTCTTCTTAACCTAACACCTGCTACTCCCCCACTTCCAAATTTTAAAGAGCACTTGCCTAGGTTTTCAAGAAATAACACTGTTAGTACTAACAAACACCTAGTGGAATTTTCTAATGCTTGTCATAACATAGGGGCCAACGACAATGACACCTACATGGGTTTGTTTGTCAATTCCTTGGAAGGGAAGGCTGTGATCGATTTCTTTGAACTCCCTCCTAAGATCCTGTCTATTTGGGAGGAGTTAATCTATTGGTTCCAATCCACTTATGGGAAATCCAAAAGCCCTGTCGAGAAGTTAAGGGAATAAAATAATGTCACTTACTAAGATGGTGAGACCATAAGGTATTTCAACTTGCGTTTCACCAAGTTGTATAATCAAATCCATGAACTTATCCGCCATCAGAACCAAGCCACTTTCATGCATTACTACAATGCATTGCCTTCTCCTTACCTTCATAGGCTTGAGCAAAAGGCCATCGACAATCTCGGCTCCACTTTGCATACTTGCTTAGAGTATGAAAAACAACTTGAAAGAACTGGTCTTCCCTAGGGAGGATTAGTTAGACAGACATACATGTCCGCTCTCTTACAACTAGTACAAGATATGAATAACCATATGATAGCATTTGAGCGGAAGGGTGCTGTCTCCCCTCTCACCCCTCGAGCTTCAACCTCTTCTGAAACCCCCTTTAGAAATCCATTTGAAAACCATTTTCAGCCTAAGTCTATCTTGCCTCGAAGTTGATGTAAATTTTGTGAAGAACACCACGAAGAAACCGCATGTGAGGTAAAGAAGAGTGCCAGAGATAATATCTTTGGTAAAAGACCAGAAGATACTATTGCTGTCCTAGACTTTGTAGAACCAGAGGATGTCATGGTCATCAACACTAGGAGCAAAGCCTATGCTCTCAAGGGTAAATTTGATCCTCCTTGCAGCTCTTCTAGCCCGATCTCCTCCTCAATTGTTGCTATGTCCCAGGTTGTTAGGATATTTAGACACTTAGGAGTTAGTAAGATCTACTTGGTCTATTGTGTCGTTAGGTAAAAGTGTGTTTTCTAGTGTGTTTATTTAGTATGCATTTGTAGTTAGGAAATTCGATGGTCACGATATGTTCCCGACATAGAGTGATCCGAAAGTTCATACTCTCCTCGATCTTAACGACCATTGATCCATGGATTAACCATCGATTGGTCCATGATATCTATTTAAAGATCATGGAGGTTCATTTGACGATGATCGATCGTGAGAAAATCTCTTTTAAAATCTCTTTGTAATCTTTTTCTTTGCATTAATAAACTGCTCCAAGTGGTCGCGTTGGCTGGGGCCGTGGATGTTTCCCCGTAGGGGTTTTATCACGTTAAAACATCAGTGTGTTGATATTTGATCTGGTTATGTGAGTGGTTACTAAAGATGTTCGTCCTCTGTTGGAATACCTGTGTTGTCGAACATGGTATCAAACCCTGTTTGAAGACCCACTCCTGTTGTAGATCAAGATCGTGAAGTCGAGTTGCCTCATCTCCACTTTATATCATTTCCATACATTTATGGGATGAGAGGACTATTCCATTGCGTCCGGAGCACCCGTTTCAGTCAAGAACACTTTTGGTTTCACTAAAAAAGGTTTCCGTTTGCCCAAGATACAACCATTACAGTCAGATCCGAAGGTATAAAGCTTGAATACACATATTTTTAAATTTTTGCAGAGTAGTATTTTGCTTTTATGTAGGTTTTGTTTTATTTATTTCTGGGTTGCTACTCTTTTAGATCTGTGTATGATCTTTTCTCCATGCCCTGTGCAATCTCGGAAAATTAGAAACAGATAGGAAAATGTGCATCTTCCAGGTAATCTAACCGAGATCTAACCCTTGTTGTCATCAAGAAGCGAAATTTTTTTCTTTTGTGAAAATAGTTTTTTTTTAGCACACTCTCCATGGCCGTTGTTACACATTATTTTCGTCATCCCTATGACCATTAGTGATGTAAACCTATCTGTTGCCTTCAGAGGGGTCAGTGCCCTGAGTTCCTGAAGAAAGAAGGGAGAAGAACTTTTCCTGAGAGAAGAAGTTGCTTTCTCCTTTGGAAAAACCCTATTAAAGAGGATGTTCACAGGTTGCTATATAGGCAGGGTGCGAGAATGCCTGATTCTCGCAGGTTGCACCATAGCTGGGTTGCGAGAGGTTCATAGGTTGCTCTATAGGCAGGGTGCGAGAATGCTTACACGTGGGAAAAACAAGCGTTTTCTCGAATCTTCTAGAAGGAGAAACTTCCATGGTGAGGTGGCATCTGAATGGTTTAGGTCTTACTTGCTTTCATGATTTGGTGGGATCCTCCTAACCTCTTCACCTTATCCAATTCAAATTATAAAAGGAGAGGAGCTCTCATGGAGAAAGTTAGCTTTTGGGATTGGCTAAGTTGTTTTTGGTTTGGAATTATTAGCTTGGTTAGAGTGGTTTTGAGTTTTTCCTTTGTCAAGATAGATTGTGAATACTATCAGATCTGTGCTCTTAGAATTCTTGGAGTGAAAGTGTGTGGGGAACATGATAGTTGGAAGGGACCTTACGACATCAAAGCCATGGTTGTAACCTCTGTTTTACATTTAATATGATACCGTAATATGATTCTTTCCTATAAAGCTTGTTGTGTTTTATTGTATGATTCCTTGATCAGATACATAGGTTTATATTGAGTTTATGCTATTACTATCACTTTGGTTGGTTGCGTTCTTTTGCAGGATCATCATTGTATGAGCATTGGAACGGAGCTAGGATGGTGATGGCGAGAGGAAGTGGCATTTAAACGGTATGTCACCTATCCCTCTTTAGTTAGTAAATTTAATATCTAAAACTTAAGGAAAACATCATGTTCTGGTGTGTTTTGTTCTAGATCTAGGTGGATCTAGGGAGATCAGTTAGTGTCCGCACCTACTGATTTTTCCAATAATAAAATTGGCGACCATACTGGGGAACATATCATTTCCTAGTTAGTCTAGTTTTTTTTACTTTTATTGCTTGTTTTTTGGTTTCTGAGTCCGTGGGACATCCATCCAGACTCTCTGGATCTAGAGGTTCACTTAGATTCCCTGTCCTTTTTTCAAAATTTTCTTTGATTACAGACATTCTCACACTGTACGTCTCTACAGCCTGCGAAAACCATTGATTTTCGCACCCTACTGTTAGATCCAGTGCGAACTTCTTGCACCCTACCATTGTCTAGCCTGCGAGAATACCTAATTCTCGCACCCTACCATTGTCTAGCCTGCAAGAATACCTAATTCTCGCACCCTATCAATGTCTAGCCTGCGAGAATACCTAATTCTCACACTGTACTCTACTGCTAGGCTGCGAACTTGTTTGTAAATATTTTTGGATTGGGTCTTGTCATCTTTTGATGACCCAGTTTTTCTTTGATCAACTGGATTGAACTTTTGGACCCTATGTTGATCTGTTTACAGTCTGCTTAGTCTCTTGCTTTGAGTGTCTTTTAATTACAAAGCATGTGTTTTCATTAGAATTTTTTAGGGAAAGATCAGATTTCTTCTGAATAGTTCGCTTTAAAGGAAAACTTTTAGTTTGGGTTTCTTTGTTTTAAGAAAGTTCATTATTTCTTTTAGCGGAATTTTTGAAACAAAAAGATTTAATTTCTTTCTTTATATTAGATTGGGGGCATCCTTGCATTTGAAGTAGCAAAATTACATGATTCTTGGCATTTTTTGATCTTAAATTATGAAAAAATTTCCCCCTCATGGCCCAGGGGGGGCCATGAATCGTGCATTGGTGTACACTACCTTTTTCTCATTTCTTGAGAATATTGATATTGATGAGCTTTAAAATTTTGGGACATTGTGCATCTGAGAATGATAAATGTTTTCTCCTTCTCGTAGCATAGCTTTCATCGGAATGAAAAGATTGCATCTTCATCTCTTTGCATAGCTTTCGAGTCGGTCAAAAAACCATATTGTCCACACCATTTTCCTTTTGAGTAACAACAACCATAAAATAAAACGCTTATAAAAAATTGATTAGACGTTTTTATATTTTCTGGTAGAAAACCTACATTAGATTAGTCATAGGGCTTTGTAATAGGTGTGAAAGATAACTTTCCAAAGCTGCAAACAAACATAGTATCTTGTGATAAGGAGAGTTAAATCCACTTACTACATTTTGTCCTGGGAAACCCTTCTAAGACAAGGGTCAATTACGAGGTCGCATTGAGACTGGCAGACTTACTCACCCTGCTTTGTTGGTCTTGGTGTAGAGATTATGTGTATTATGGGGGTCGCTTGAAAGTTATACCCACAATGATGAGTGGAAGCCTTTCAAGTTGATTTCGGGCTAGATACCCTGCCCTTGCGCATGGATCAGACTGCCGACTATTTTCCCATGCATCATTGTAGTGATTGGTAACCTTAGTGGCCTATCTCTTTAGGGTCTTTACACAAGGTGACTCTGGAGGGGCAAGTCTTCACGGTACCTGGAATCGATGTTGGCCAAACTCACTCGGGCTCCTTGGAGGGTATACCCACGATTATGTGTGAGAGATTGCACCTGGGTGTAAGTTCGTTAAGCAGGTCGTCAACGTAACTTTTCCACCCGCTCTATCTCAACCCCTTCTTACTTTGTTCCCATGACGTTGGATTTCATCACCAACTAGTGTGTTCATTGTGAGAAGGTTTTGTTTGCTTCCTTGCTTACTAGATTTTTAGCGTGTGCTGTTTGTTTTCCTTAGGGGACTGTAGATTGGATATTTATTTAATGGCGTCTGTTCCCAGAATGACCAATGAAGGAACCTCTGCTCCAGGGGAACCTTTTGTTTTTCCTTCTTATGGAAACATTGTCCCTCCTCACAATGCTACTTTGAGCCTTCCAGGTCTCACTATTGGATTACCGATATGGTTGTTTTCCACTCAGGTAATCCTGAATGCAGTTAGTGCTTCAGTCACAAAAACTTTCCCCCAAGAGCATCAACCTCATGTTGGTCCTTCACCTTCTTCCCTAGTAAGTTCTTTTTCGCCTTCTTCGCTTGCAAGGTCGTCTTTCATTTCATCTTTTTCGTCGAGTCAAAGTTCTGAAGCTAGTAACCCGATGTATAAGAAGAAGAAGAAAAGAAAGATTAAGAAGAAGAAAGATAAGCGAGGGTCAAAACCTCCAACCACTGTCAAACATGTTGGAAAACAACCAGTTACTGTTAATCGTGCTGGGAGTGTTGATGATGTCAAGATCACCCAAACAACCCGTAAGCCCAAGTACCCTTGCAGGATTTGTAAGGGTAGCCATCTTCTTAAGGATTGCTCTGGTCTATCCAAGGTTATAGAAGCTTGGTCTACACATCCTCGCCAACCCATGTCGTTAGCCTTTGAACAACATGCTAATGACTTCCCGTCGACTAGTCATGATATAGTTAGGAAGAAGAAAAGTAGAGCCAGGTTCCCGTGTATGTTATGCAAAGGGAGTCATCTAACTCACCTTTGCCCTCATTTGGAAGAAGCCTCGAAATTACTGGAAGACATGACTATTTCACAGCCTTAACTTCCAGCTGCTTATCGTAAGCTTACTCTTAACCCCCCTATAGTTGATGGAATGATCACTCCGGTCCCTTCACCGGTCAATCCGGGTGATTATGTCGTCAATCTGGTCACGTCCTTAGTTGAACCAGTCGACAAAGTGGTTGATATGATACCATCCTCGGTCAATCCTGCTCTCCCCTCTGAGAGTGAAATTAAAGTGGTCGATCCGATTCGATATTCGGTTGATCCCACTCTCCCGTTAGAGAGTGTCACCCAAGTGGTCGATCTGTTTCCATCTGTCGACCCCATTCTCCCCTTGGAGAATGAAACCCAAGTTGTCGATCTGATCTCTCCATCGGTCGATCCTACTCTCCCGCTAGAGAGTAAACCCGATACTGCCCATGTTTTTCTTGTTGATACAAAATCTACCATGTCGGGGGCTATTTCTCCTCCTCCCGTGGAACCCCCTCCGAGTTATGAGGCCATCCATTTTGATTGGGGTGTGCTAACTGGACCTCGTCTTCCCTCTCACATTCCTTTCCAGATTACAGTGCAAGTTTGTGGTCGGGACGTTCCTCAGACGTTAATAGATGAAGGTTCGTCTGTTAGTATTTTGTCCTCTATTGCTTGGCAAGCTTTGGGTTATCCTCTGCTTGCACCGGTTACGCAGAATCTGTTAGCTTTTAACAGAAGAACCAATCAACCTTTAGGGACCCTTCCTCAGTTTCCTGTAACTTTGGGAGGGAAAATTGTCTTTATTGACGTCGTGGTAGTCCAATACTCCTTGGGCGAGATTATGTCTATGCCATGAAAGCTATCATGTCTACTCTTTTTCGTGTGATATCTTTCCCTCACGATGGACGGGTTGTGACTGTTGATCAACTTTCATTCATTGACCCCGCTTGGATTGCCTCCCTAAATGGTTCTTATATGCAAACGGTATCCCCCACCACAGGTCAATTATGTGGCGTTGTCGCCCATGGCTTCAACTTCTGATGACTTAGATCCAGTAGTTGACACGGTGATCTCTTTGATAGGTTTGTTAGAGCTTGATCTCTTTATTCCTGTCGCAACCCTCGACATGGTGTCCTTCCAGAGTGCGTTTCTTCCTTCTAGCGAAGACCTCTTGGAATCCATGACCGAGTTTTGTCCCTTGACATGGTCTCCTTCCAGAGCATTGTCCTCTTGGAATCCATGATCAAGAAGACTTTCGAGGATAGTTTTTTAATCTCTGAGGCAACCTCGTTAAAAAATGAAACATAGTTCTTTGAGCATGATTTTCTGATTTCAAGCTCGTTAAAAAATGAAACTAGACTTGAGCATAGCTCTTGTTTCTGTGTCAAGCTCGTTAAAAAATGAAACAGAGGTCTGGGGATTATACTTAGAGTCTTGAGCATAGTTATGATCCTGTGTCAAGCTCGTTAAAAAATGAAACAACTTCCCCCTCTCTGTTTGAGTGAAATCCTTCGTTTAGTATTTGAAGCTTCATTTCCTCCGCCTTTGTCGTTGGATGAAACAAATCTTACAGGGCAATACTTCCAGCCTCTGGACTTTATGCTGAAGTAGAGCTACTAGTTTCTTAAGTTGGGGGATAAGTACCAACCATCCATGTGTTATGCGTTGGGAAGTCCAAGCATAGTTTTCTATGGTTTAAGCTTGTGTAAAAATGAAACCACTTACCTCAAGCATAGTTTCCTCTGATTCAAGCTTGTGTAAAAATGAAACCAGGTCCAAGTATAGTTTTCTCCGGTTCAAGCTTGTGTAAAAATGAAACCAGGTCCAAGCATAGTTTTGTTTTGTTTTAAAGCTTGCGTAAAAATGAAAACAATCCCAAGCTTAGTCTTTGTTCTTTCTCATGCTCGTAAATACATGAGAATAAGTTACTGAGCTTAGTCTTTGTTCTTTATTGTGCTCGTAAATCAATGAGAATGTAATCGAGTATAGTTTTATCACTTTTTCGGACTTGGAAAGGTTATATGAAAAATGAACCCCCTGGAGTTCCCTTTAAGCTCTTTTCAGACTCTCTAAACATGAAAATATTGCCGACCGACCTTGTTCTATTCACGCTCGTAAAAATATTTGAATAAAACGTTCGATGGGCGATAGTTTATCACTTTTTCTGTCCTGTCGAACTATTTTACGAAAAATGAACTAAGAGAGTTCTTTTTAAGTGTTTTTTAGACTCTATAAACATGAAAACCCGTGAGTTTTCTTTCGTTGGACTCATAAAACAAGCATTGAAAGGCCCATATGGGACTTGAGTTTTCTTTAAGTGTTTTTCAGACTCTCTAAACATGAAAAACCCATGAGTTTTCTTTCTTTGGACTTATTAAACAAACATCGAAAGACCCGTAATGGGACTGTACCACTCCTTCTTAGGGTTCGTTAAACATACTCCAAGGGACTCGTCCAAAGGATGAGCTTAAATTGACAAGCATATGTTATCCTCCTCAAGCTTGTGTAAAAATAAAGAGGTACTCGCCAGAAATGGTGGGGGAAAATTGGGAAAAAAATGTATCTAAACTTGTATTCCATGGGAGAGTCGCTTTTGAACATGACACCCTTTCACTCTCCTTGTGTCTAGGTTGGAAAATCCACTTGTCTCTTAATCATACTCCTTTATAATATTACAAACTGGTCTGTGATCCCTATTGTTGAGTCAGTGTTTCTAAGACAGTTGTCGTGTCTTCAATATGTTCAAAAAATAAGTTCAACCCAAAAAGCCTTCGATTGCATCGACCATTTTTGCAGTTCTTAAAGCCTTCTATTGCGTCGGCCATCCCTGAGTCAGTCCTGAATCACTTGTTACTTTGATCTACATCAAATCTTGTTACTTGTTTCGTTTCATTGTTGTGGGATACATTAAGGCCCTCCTGTGACAAGTCTTTTCCTGTCGACTTCAACTCATTATCCAGGAATTAGACTTAGAAACTAATTGGTACGTTGGATATTGCATCCTTTAATGGCAGGTTTCCTCGCTTTCGACAATGGGTTTTCATTATTGACCCCTGATTGGGAGATTCCGCCGAGTGTTCGACTTCAACTCATTTATTTACTTTCGTTGGATTGTACTAGTGTACCTTGGGAGTCATTGACATTAATGGTGATTTACCTCGCACTTGTTAACGATATACACTAATGACCGGTAATCAAGTGGTTTCTACCATGTTCGACTTCGACACATGTATTCACATGGTTAGATTTGTATTATAGAGTGGTGGAGATGAAGGCCCTGGATTTTTTCTGACAGATTCAGGTTGCGTTGGAGTATATTCAGTTTGTACTGTTGCATAGATCCTCATTGTATGTCTCATGGCTATGTTCAAA
>JZKD02S0778015.1:144857-178213 GCA_000966675.3 Picea glauca | reverse complement strand
AAAATGGATAGCTTTCTTATTGCCACTAGATTCTCTAGATGCCATTCTGATCCTAATGTCTATACCAAGAAAGTAGGAAGCCATCTCATAATCCTTTTCCTTTATGTTGATGACCGTATCCTTACTGGTAGTGACTCAAAACTTTTAAACCATGTGAAAACCAGCCTTAAGAAGAATTTTGAAATGACAAGCTTAGGATTTTTGCACTATTTCCTTGGCCTCCAAGTTTTGCAAACCAATGAAGGAATTTTTCTTTCCCAATCTAAGTATGCTTGTGACCTTCTTCGTCTCTTTCACATGGACGATTGTAAACCAACCCCTTCTCCCTTCTAGTCAAGAGTCAAGCTTTCTGCCACCTGTATTTCTCCTGAAGTTGATGACACCCTGTACCGTCATTTAGTTGGTAGCCTCTTATACTTGACTCATACCCGTCCTGATCTTTCCTTTGCTATTGGTCTTGTTGCCCGATATATGAAAACACCCCATGAAAGCCATTGGAAAGTAGCTAAAATGATACTTTGCTATGTTCGTGGTACAATTTAGTTCGGGATACATTACAGTTCAGGGGGGACTCCTTTATTGGTTGGTTTCACTGATTCAGATTGGGTCGGTGACCCTGATGATTGGAAGTCTACTGCAGATTATGTTTTCAGCATTGGTTCAGGACCTGTCACTTGGGCTTGTAAGAAACAACAGGCTATTGCACTTTCTTCAGTAGAAGCAGAGTACCGAGTAGCGGTAAATGCAAGTCAGGAAGCCTCGTGGCTTTGAAAGATCCTTTCATAGTTTGGATTCTAGCACCAACATCCGACCAACCTTTGGTGTGACAATCAGAGTGCCATCAAGCTCGCCAAATACCCAGTTCAACATCAACGTAGCAAACACATCGAGCTACACATGCACTTCATCAGAAATCTCATTCATGATCAAGTTATTGAAGTGCTCTTTTTCCCTACAAAAGATCAAGTTGCAGACATTTTCACAAAGTCTCTTACAGAAGCGAAGTTTTTGAAACTTCGATCTATGTCAGGAGTTCATGAAGTTGTCATTAAGGGGGGATAGGTTCTAATGCCTCCTTCCTTATCCCATTGTGTCACTATTGTAAATCTTTAAATCCTATCCCAAGTTGTTGTGTCACTATTGTAAATCCTTCAATCCCATCCCAAGTTGTTCTTAAGGGGGGATGTTAGGATATTTAGACACTTAGGAGTTAGTAAGATCTACTTGATCTATTGTGTCGTTAGGTAAAAGTGTGTTTCTTTAGTATGCATTTGTAGTTAGGAAATCCGACGGTCACGATATGTTCCCGACATAGAGTGATCCGACGGTTCATACTCTCCTCGATCTTAACGACCATTGATCTGTGACTTAACACCCGATTGGTCCATGATCTCTATTTAAAGAGCATGGAGGGTCATTTTCCGATGATCGATTGGGAGAAACTCTCTTGAAAAATCTCTCTGTAATATTTTTCTTTGCATTAATAAGCTGCTCCAAGTGGCCGCGTTGGCTCGGGCCATGGATGTTTCCCCGTAGGAGTTTTACCACGTGAAAACATCGGTGTGTTGATCTTTGATATGGTTATGTGAGTGGTTATTGAAGGTGTTCGTCCTTTGTTGGAATACCTATGTTATTGAACACAGGTTCCTAAAATTCCCGAGAGTCAAAGAATCACTCCCCCTCCTCCCTCTTCTAAATACAATATCTTGAATCAATTGGACAACATCAAAGAAGATGCAACCCTCCTAGACATGGTTTTCGTCCCTGAACACTAGATGCATCTGAAACAATTCATGGAAGGAAAAGCTTCCATTGTAGCCAATATTTCTGAAGAGGTAGACGAAGATGATTCTTCTGTAAATGAAGTAGGTGTACATAAATTTAGATACCCTGTAAAAAATCCCCCTATTTATATTTCTGTAAAGATCATGGATAAGATTTCCCATTGTTTCCTCATTGATGGTAGTTCAAGCCCAAGCGTCATGTCAAAGATTATTATGGAAGAGATAGGCTTGTCATGTACAAATGAAAATGTTAGAAGAATGCTCTCCTATAATAGTCTACAACAAACAACCATAGGCGAGATTAAAGATGTAACCTTTGTTTTATGCGCTCATCTTGAGATAAGGAAAACCCTCAACATTCAGGTAATTGATATGCCTGTGAGAAATTATTCAATTATCTTGGGGAGAGATTGGAAAGCCCTGACAGTTGGATACCTCTCACTCGATAGGCAACATTTATCCGTTCCTCAGAATGGTAAGAACATTATAGTCCTTAGAGAAGGAATAATTTCACCCTACATAGAGAGTGTTCCGCAATCTAGCGTAAACTATATCGAAGAAGACATAGGAGTGTATTCCATCATTGCTGAAGAGGATAATATTCCTCTGGAGGGAATTGATTCAGTTGATGAATTATGGTGTATGCACTTTGATGGTTCACACTCTAATGAAGGTAATGTGGTTGGTATTATCTTGGTTTCCCTTGTAGGAAAAATTCATAATATGTCATACAGGTTGGAGTTTGCTTGTTCAAACAATGCTGCTGAATTTGAATCTTTGTTGTTAGGCATTGAGAATGCCCTTAATCTTGGTTGCGGTCACCTTTCGGTTTTTGGGAATTCTGAGCTTGTTGTGAACCTGATACATAAGACATGCTCTCCTAGAACCAAGTTGATGGAACAATACTCCCAAACTGTTTGGGCACTTATCTTGAACCTTCTATCTTTCAACATCACTCATGTTAAGAAGGAGTTGAATTCAATAGCTGATCGGTTAGCTGTCTTTGTTAATGTTTAACCCATTATTATAGTTCTTTGCATTTCAATAGATAACAATAGCATAAGATAGAATCACTGAGAAATACAAAATCACAAGAGACACATCATTTATCCTGGGAAACCCTCATGGTGAATAAAACCCAAAAAAACTTCTTTATTATAATACCCAATACAATGCCAAGAGATAACTGAAACAAATATAGAAAGGTCTCTCCTAAAGATGCGCCTCTCTCTCTCTCTCACTTCTCCAACTACAACTCCAAAACTTGTCTCTCAATGAACAAGTGAGTATGTGTCTAAGTGAGGCGCTAGCCTCCTTATTTATACAAATATGGCACGTGTGAAAGTGTCTTTTCACTGGAAGGACCGACTTCTTCTTCTGGTTGGTTATAACCACCTTGATTATATTTTGGGACCTCTTTGATATATTCTGGCGCCGACTTCTTCTTTTGCCTATTACAATTATATTATGACCAATCTGCAAAAGGGGATTTGGTCTTTTACAATAGCCAACATGATCAATCCACAATGGGGATTGATCCAATGAATAATAGATCAAATAATAATCAGAATACACTTTGCAGTTACATTATTTCAACACTCCCCCTTAACAAGAAGGGTATTCTTCAACAACATCAAGCGAGAGAGAGGACTGCATTATCAACAACATCAAGAGGATGACATCATCAATATCATCTTGGAACACTGATTGACGTATCTATAAGTCATCCGATTTTTTCTTCATCGGTTACATCGTCATTCTCAAAGGAATGCAATCATCATCTGCATCAATATGGATTAGTATCAAATTAATACATCATCATCACAACACGAGGCTGGCTCATCATCATAATACTGGACTGGATTTACGTCACGACTGTAAGGCTGGAAGCACAATGCTCGTCTTGCTTTACATCACAATTATCAAGCTGGAAGAAAGATACTAAACTGGCTTTATGTCACAACTATCAAGCCAGAAGCAAAATACTAGTCTCATCTCATCGTCTTGCTTTACGTCAAAATAATCAAGACAAAAGAAAGATACTAGACTAGCTTTATGTCACAACTATCAAGATGGAAGCACAATACTAGTCTCATCTCATCGTCTTGCTTTACGTCACAACAATCAAGCTGGAAGCAAGATACTAGACTGGATTTACGTCACAGCTATCAAGCCGGAACCACAGTACTAGTCTCATCTCATCGTCTTGCTTTATGTCACAACAATCAAGCTGGAAGCAAGATACTAGATTGACTTTACATCACAACTATCAAGCCAGAAGCACAGTTCTAGTCATATATCATCTCATCACTGCTCCCCCTTTCGAGGAAGGTCCTTTCGGACTATACCAAGCTTATCTTGATAGTGCTCAAACTTTGCACAAGATAGAGGCTTGGTCAACACATCGGCAACCTGTTCATCCGTGCTAATGTACTGGAGCTTTATGGCTCCTCTCTGCATCATGTCACGAATGTAGTGATATCAGATCTCTATGTGTTTCGACTTGTCATGGAATACAAGATTCTTTGTCATCTTTATGCATCTCTGGTTTTCACATAAGATCGTGGTTTCTTCTATCTCTAGGTCAAATAGAATGGTCAACAAATTTCGAATCCATATAGCTTCGTAGCTGGCAGAACACACAACAATGTATTCTGCTTCCGCTGTGCTGAGAGCAATGCTGGATTGCCTTATACTCTGCCATGAGATCATAGCTGATCCCAAGCTGAAACAACATCCTAAAGTGATCTTCTTATCAACGACACTTCCTGCCCAATCTGAATCATTGTACCCACTCAATGTGAAATCATGATCTCCATCATAACTGAGACCACAATCTAATGTACCCTTTAGGTACCTCATCACATGTTTTGCAGCCACTAGGTGAACATGTTTGGGTTCAACCAGACACTAACTCAAGGTGTTCACAGAAAAACAAATATCTGGTTTAGTGTTCATCAGGTACATCAACGATCCAATAATCTGTCTATACAGTGTGGCATCAATCAATTCTGACGAAATGTCGACCAACAACTTCAGCTTCATTTCCATGGGTGTATTCGTGGACTTGCACTCTAACATGTCGAATATCTTCAGGATTTCGACCCCATACTTCCCTTGGTTAAGGAAGATCCTCTTTGGACTTTGCCATACCTCAAGACCTAAGAAATAATGCATTAGGCCAAGGTCTTCCATCTCAAATTCTGAGGCGAGTCTCTTCTTACATTCAATGATGAGATTTTCTTCTCCAGTTAAGAATAGGTCATCCACATATAGCAATAATATCACTGGCTCATCGTTCATAACCTTGAAGTAGAGGTTAGAATCTGCTTTACTCTTGGTAAAGCCCAAGCTCATCAGGAAACTGTCTATCCGGCCATACCAAGCTCTAGGGGCTTGCTTCAATCCGTACAAGGCTTTCTTTAACTTGCAGACATGAGACTTCCTGTCTTCATATTCAAATCCTTCTCTATATACACTTCCTCTTCGATGACACCATTTAGGAAAGATGTCTTTACGTCCATCTGGTGTAACTTCCACTTCATCTTAGCTGCAAGGGCTATGATGGTCATGATCGAAGTGTATCTGGCTACATGAGCGAATGTCTCTTCATAGTCAATGCCTTCTTTTTGAGAAAAGCCACGAGCGACAAATATTTCTTTATACTTCTCAATACTTCCATCAACAACATGTTTTATTTTGAAGAGCCATTTGGAAGATACCACATCCTTACTTTTAGGTCTAGGAACTATTTCCCATATATCATTCTTTATTATGGAGTGGTATTCCTCTGTCATGGAATCTCCCCATTCTTTCTTCTGAATGGATTCTTCAGAGCAAGTAGGCTCTTTCTCTAGGAGATCACACATCAAAGCCATATAACTGGAGAATGGCTTTGGTTTCTTCACCTGTCTCATGGTTCCTTCAGGAACACCATACTTCTCTCCATCTTGAATAAGATCTCTTGCCCAAGCAGGCTTTCTCTTATGGAGGATTGTCATTTGAGGAGGTTCTTGAAATTCTACTATGTCATGATCTTCTAGAATTACCTCATCAGGGGAAGTTACGACTTCCCTCACTGGTTATGCATCTCTGGGAACCTTCCTCACTGATTCTGCAATTCTAGGGATTACGGGTTCCTCTTCATATACTTATTTAAGCTGACATCTTCTCGATTTCTTGAGCACTGCATCTTCATCGAAGGTCACATCCTTGCTGATCTCAATGTGATGGTGACCTGGTATATAAATTTTGAAGGCCTTGGAGACATCACAGTATCCCACAAATATTCCCTTTTTTCCTGAAGGTTCCAACTTGTTTCTCTTCTCTTTCAAAACATGTATAAAAACTGGGCAGCCAAATATTTTGAGATGGCTTACCCCTGGTTTCTTTCCGGTGAACATCTCTTCTGGGGTCTTGAACCCAAGTGCACTATGGCACAATCAGTTTTGCACATATACGGTTGTCATTGCTGCTTCTGCCCATAAGCACATAGGAAGATCTTGATCATGGATCATGGTCTTCACGACTTCCATTATTGTTCTATTCTTTCTTTCAGCTACACCATTTTGTTGAGGATTATAGGGAGTAGTGAGTTCCCTCTTGATCCCAACATCTTTGCAGAAGTTCACAAACTCTTTTGAGGTGTATTCTCCTCCATTATTTGACCTGAGTATCTTGATCTTTCTTTAAAAAAGATTCTCTATCAAGGCTTTGAATTCCTTGAACTTGCTAAACACTTCATCTTTAGATTTCAAAAAATACACCCAGGTTTTACAAGAATAATCATCAATAAATGATACATAGTATACATACCCACTAATGGAGGACAATGGCATTGGGCCACACACATATGAATGAATGAGTTCTAAGACTCTTTCTTCTTTGCTGTCTCTCTTTGGAAATGGGTTCTTGATGTTCTTCCCTTGTGCACATCCATTGCATATGCCTTCATGGTCAACCTTGATTTCTGGTAAACCTATGACCGCTTTGCATATGTATGGTAGCACCTTGTAGTTAATGTGAGATAATATTCTATGCCAAAGTTCACATGGATTCTCAATGGCATGGGTCATGGCAGCTTCTGAGTGACCCTTTGTCTTATACAAACCATTCTCTTCTTTTCCAATGATGATTGCTTATTTTATGGTTTCTCCTTTAGACACATAAGAACTTCTCCATCTATAAAGGCAACTTTGAAGCCTTTCTTTTCTAAAGCTGAAATGGAGAGTAGGTTCTTTGTAAAACCTGGTACATAGAGTACATCCTTCATCTTCATAGAATTTCCTGATTTAATCTTGTAGTTTGATTCTCCCACTCCCTTGATGGGATATTGGTAATCATCTCCAAGTGTCACTTTCTGAGAAAACTTCTTTTCTGAAATACAAGAGAGAATGTCTCTTTGACCTATCATGTGCTTTGATGCACCACTATCAATGAGCTAAGTGTCCTCTCCAGGTGTTACCGATCCCGAGAGGGCCGAGATTAAGACATAGTCTTTGATCTTCTCCCTTATCATCTTTATGGGTGGCTCTTCATCTTTGACTGCATGGGCATGGTGCCTCTTATGTTTCCTTTTGTATTCTTCTCGTCTGGCTGGACAAAACTTCGCAATGTGTCCCATCTTGTCACAATGGTAGCATTGTACATATGAGTAATCTCTTTCCTTTCGTTGTCCTTTCTTCTGAAATCTCCTTGGATGAGATTCTTTATGATTGAATTTGTTTGGGGGTTGAGACTCGTTGTAAGTCTCTTTCTGGAAGTAAGACTTCTTTATTCCTCCTTTAGTGTGAGTAGATAGGACTTGATATTCATCTCTTGCTAGTAACGCTTCTTGGTTAGATACTCTTGTTTCTTCTTGGATGCATTCTTCCCATAGACCATCAAACTTTAGTTTCTCTGTTCTGGCACAAATCGTTTGGATGAATGCATCCCAAGGTATTGTGAGATCATTTAGGGCCATCGTTATAAGTTCGTCTTCGTCTATAGTATCTCCAATTGCTTCAAGTTGTTCTTTGAATTGGGATATTCTGGAGATGTATTCTTGGATTGATTCTCCTTTCTGCATTCTTGTATTCTTGAGCTGAGTTCTAAGATTCGTCTTCTGGATTATGTTCTTTCCTTCATATAGTCTGTTTAGGGCATCAAACATTTCTTTCGAAGTCTTCTTTGATGACACATAGAGAATCAGGTGGTCTTTGATTGAATTTGTAATGATTCTTTTGGCCCTGATTGTGTCCTTTTGGTGCTTTGCTTTCCCTGCAACATCATCGGGCTCTGGCACTTCCTTCTTCTTTGACGAATATTGCTAGGTCATTCTCTTCAAGAATGAGACCAATCCTATACTTCCAGGCATGGAAGTTTTCCACACCTTCTAGTTTGTCAACAAACTTAACGCTTGTAGACATCTTCTACTTGAAGTTGGGAAAATGTCCAAAAAATGAAAGTGTTCAAAATCAAATTCTGAACTTACCAGGAGGTGCGCTTGGCTGAGGCGAGTAGCCTGGTGTGCTTGGATCTGAGAAAATCCAACTTTTACCCCTCCAAATTTGATCTGCGGATTTCTGGATTGGTGCTTTTGGTTTTCTACTACCTCTAGTACTTCTGGTACTCTAGTTTTCTGGTACTTCTGGTACTTTGTGAAACTAAGGTTTCACTTTCTGGGAGATCTAGCCACTGAAAAGTTGTGCTGAAGGTGCCAAAATGATCCTCGAGGGAGGGCGCACTTTTCTAGATGGTTTTAGGGCTGAAATACCTTACCAACAAAGCCCTAATTTGTGTGTACGACAACAATGACGTTTTTCACTTTTCTCTTGTGAAAGATGCTCTCTTCAGCTTGGCTCTAATAACATGTTAATGTTTAAGCCATTATTATAGTTCTTTGCATTTCAATAGATAACAATAGCATAAGATAGAACCACTGAGAAATACACAATCACAAGAGACACATCATTTATCCTGGGAAACCCTCATGGGGAACAAAACCCAACAAAACTTCCTTATTATAGATAGCCAATACAATGCCAAGAGATAACTCAAACAAATACATAAAATCCTCTCCCAAAGATGCTCCTCTCTCTCTCTCTTCTCCAACTGCAGCTCCGAAACTTGTCTCTCAATGAACAAGTGAGTGTATGTTTAAGTGAGGCGCTAGCCTCCTTATTTATACAAATCTGGCACATGTGAAAGTGTCTTTTCACTGGCAGGGCCGACTTCTTATTTTGGGTGGTTATAACCACCTTTATTGTATTATGGGGCCGACTTCTTATTTTGCCTATTACAGTTATATTATGACCAATCCGCAAAAGGGGATTTGGTCTTTTACAATAGATGACATGATCAATCCACAATGGGGATTGATCCAATGAATAATAGATCAAATAATAATCATAATACACTTTGCAGTTACATTATTTCAATAGTCTTTGTAACCTCTCCTACTCAAAAACTCTTGCCTTGCTGGCCTAATTGTGCTTTCCAATCTCTGCATCGTCCATACATTTCTGAAAATGAATAATTCTGGAAGGCCATCCCTAACGATGAGAGAATTTGTTCTTTCATTCAAAATGAACATCTTGAGCCCGAGGAGATTGTATCTGTAGAAAATAATAAGATCCCCGAGGGCTTGAATCCTCTTGAGAGTTCATTTTCTTTGAGTGTTGTAGGCAATAAAGAAAAACAAAAAGAAGAGGAGTTACAAAGGAAGGTGATTGAAACCATCCTCCTGAACATTAAGACATTTGAACCTTCAACCAATGTTAAAATAAAGGTCCAATGTTCTGGAAAAGAAGAGATGAGGTCCACCGAACTACTTGGTGAATCTCAAAAGGTTTTTGCTTGGTCTTATGAGGATCTTCGTGGTTTTGATCCTGGTCTTGTTCAACATATTATAAGACTATCTAGGCAAAAACAAGAATTTGTTAACTCTGCACTGGAAGCACCCTTCGAAGGGATTTGAGATATTTCTTAAGGGCTGGAAGTTTTTTTTCAACCCACCCTGAATGGGTCTCAATCTGGGAATCGGCCTCGAGGACCACTGATAATATCAGAACTTGTATGTCTTCGAACTTTTAGGAAAGCGATTCTGAGAAATCCCTTTTCCCCTCTCATTATAGAAATTTTTTTGCAATAGGTTGTGGAGTCATAGTTAAGACCCTTGATAGTCTGTTTGGTTACAAGAGAATCAAAGTAAAGGGGGAAATTGTTCACAAAACCACTTTCATTACAAATTGCGATACCATGCCTTTCAAATGCCGATTTTTTAGCTTACTTGATACATGTACTGCTTTAAAAAAAACTATGCACATGACTCTCGATGAACTAGTCAGTCTCCATCTCTATCTTGATGAGCTAATTGTGAGTGTCAAGGGAATGATGATTACATCATATTTACAGGTGATCGGTCCTTTCCAAATTGTTTTTGTCTTGGATACTAATTCTTATATCTCAAAATATTTACAGGAGAAATTGTTTCCCTACAACACTAGCAACCCTCGCTTGAAATATTGTGAGGAACCAACATGAAAAGTTCTAATGCTGTCTGGATTTTTTTTTTGTATACTAGTAGCCTAGTTCTGCTTTCAATTTTTGAGCTTCTTTTCTCTGCTTCACATTAATTTGATTTCTTCTTTCTAAGTTATTTTTTCCCCCCTGCTACGCTTCAATTGAGTCTTTTACTACTGTTGTTTTAATTTTTGCATTTTTACTTCTGTTGCGATTTTTGTCTTTATAATTTTTTAATGTTTGGTCAAGATAGGATGTTGGATCAATCTTGCCACAGTGACACTCCTACAAAGCATTGTTAGTCGATAAAAATCAAGCTTACACAACTATTATGATGTCTCCTTTGAAGGGCCCTTGAAATTGTTACGTATTTCCACTGTTGTCTTACAAGAAATTGGTTATTTTCCACTTCTTCTTGCCATTTCTTCATCCATTGAGATCTTAAGAGAAAGCTTGTAAGTATTTCTCTTTGAAAGTTAAGATTAGATCCTGGTTGATTAATTATGCATACAGTGGTAAAAACCCCTCATACTTAACATTTTTCATAAGTTGTTCTCGAATTCCCGGTCATTTTTCCATTAAATCCACTCACTTCCCCACGTTGCATAATTATTCTGGTTACGTCTTCTAAAATTATTGTTCTTGGTCCGCGAAACCATGAGTTCTGAGTTCTAAATCTATTGAAAACAAATTTTCCCGTGGAGTCACCAGTTTGCAGATGATTGAAAACATCAACAAAGTTTCACCCACAAAGTGTTGCTAAAGCCTATTATTATAAAAACTAAATAATACTAGTAGGTGGGACCCCCTTGAACTATTGGATAACATATATGTTCATTCTTGATATTGAGATGATGTGCGACACGAATCACATGGTTGATGAAGATATTGTTGTTATTGGTTATGAATTGAGCTTATGAAGGGTTGATTCCTTATGTTACTACAACCTATGCTATTCATTAATGTAATTGCTGTCTGTTCTTATCGCACTTGCATAACAAACAAGTTAGTAAAATTACATGAAGGGTTGTTTTGAGAAAGGCAAAACACTAGAACAAATGCAAGGGAATGGGACCTAAGTCTGCAATATCACATGTGAATAACTTAAATGAAATGAGAAACAATTGCAAGGGGAAGATTTAAAAGCTATCCTAGCTATACTACATGCATGAGAACACTTGATGATTATTGTTAATCCCTAGCTAGTAAGTAAATGGTTATGACATTTTGATTGAATTACATGTTTAATATGCATATGGTGTGAAATATTGGTGGTGCACTTGGCAAGGTGATAGTGCTAATGGTCATACAATGGTTAATTGAATTATGTGGCCGATCCACATATGGTATATTTGGATAGATTGAACGATGATGGTTATGCGATTTTGTTTGAGTTATATGATGTGAAATGAGATATGGTGATCATACTACTGACTTTTTATATGGTGATGGTTTCGATACATGTTTGATTAACCTTGTTAATGGAGATTTTGTTGGCATGTACTGTTGAGTTAATGAGATGTGGGTGGAGGTGACGTGCATTTATTGCACGTCACCTTTACTCTTCCTGTTGGCTGACACCCTAGTTGGGATATTTTTCGATCTTGCTGCTGTGTTTATGCTCCGAAATTTTAGTAGGGTGGAACCGCTCGACCAACTCTCGTTTTAAGGAATTTGATTAACAAGTATGTCCTTTTTTTGGGCCATTCTTGGCTTCGCTTTGGTTATGAAATGATTACTGGCTCAGGTGTATGGGTTTGTGTTTTTCCTAAGCATTGCAACTGTGTGAGTTTTGGTTTTTGAATGAAAATGGATGGTTCTTCCTGTAATATTTTTGAGTTAGTAGAGGTTATCGATCTTCCTGGTGATAACTCTCTGTTACTACTACTGGTTCAGTTGGAGGGTTTTGTTTAAGTCTTGGGTGGATAACCATCCCCACGTGTATGCATCACTTGTCCAGTCTCTGGTTTTCATGGGTTTAATGGCTGAAGGCACTCTTCATCACTGTGTTTTGTTCATTTGGGAAATGGTTGATTTCATCACTAAAGGCCATGAAATGGGCTCTCCTGTTCTTACTCGGCCTTGTCATCACCTTAGTGCTGTGGTTTTTTAAAGAGTCACAAGGGTTATACCCTATGCACGTTAAGCATCACTATCGGTCGAGTTGGAGCCTCGCTCCTCTGTAATATCCCTCCTGTCTCGGGACTTGCTATCTATCCGTGAATAATTCATGGTTCCCTCTGTGTATGCACTGTTGGTATCGAGGTTTTTCACCATTGAAGGAAGTTGAATATAGCTTCCCTGTGTTAGTCACAGTGCGAATCTTTAACTCCACAAGTCCGAGGGTTGACATGGAACACCAGCCTGGCCTGTTGGTTTTACCACTTGATTGTTGGATGGTTGTATATTGCTGACTATTTTTTAGTACAAACCTGTCCATTTCTCTATATGACAGTCTTGTTGGTTTGGCATTTAGTTACCACCTCTGTATAATGTTGGTAAACCCTGTTTGTTATCTGCACGACTCAAGTTACATAGTCGCTCTCCTTATGTTTGATAACTCAATGTTGTTTAATGGAGAGGGACGTTGCATCAATTCGAATGGATGCATGGGTATGCATAGCTACCACAACTTATTCGGTTGATTGCTTTTCTACAACAATGGTGAATTGTTTGGTTGATATATAGTCACTAGTATTTGCACTAATGATTATTTGAATGTTTAGCTATCATCGGTGAAAATGCTTAATGTTGCTCATGTCGCGTTGTGTGGTTGCAAAACAGATAATGGTCATGGTAACTATGGTTTTCTTTGGAGCCGAACAACCACTGAAATGGATGAGTGTAGAAAGTATACCCACTGCATCCTTGTGTTGTTGGTTGAATGAGCCTGAGTGCGCACAACATGGTCGATCATAGTGTGATTAAATAAATAGCTCAACACAATATGTTGAGTTATTATCGTGACTGTGTTTGATTGTGTTAAGTGGAAATGTTGCACCATGGGGTTTATTTAGCTACACACTGTGTGTGGTATGGATAGTTTTTTTTTCATCCTCAGGGATACCCACAAAGTTTAAGCATGTTTATTTATTGCAAATCGACCATTGGTTTAAGCATGCATGTTTTTGATGACAATCGTGTTGGATGGGTGGCCCAACTTTTAAGTCACATTGAATTGTTTTTCTTTTACAGTGGAAAAACTACATTGCCTGGGAAAATTACCCTGTGCATAGCTTGTGTCTAAATGGTGGCTGTTGGTTGTATGATTGATTGTCATTACAGGTGTGGAAATTTGGTCTTGACTATTTTTGTTACTGCCTATACATGTTTAACGAATATAATTACATTTAATTGATGGGCCCGATTGCAGCGACAATGACTTCATTGTTAATTTGAAACATGACTTTTTGCAACATTGTTGCGGATTGAAGAAATGCATGGGTAGTGGTTGATTTTGATAGTTACAGATTAGAAATGGGTACTGTGCATAAATTGTTATAAAATGCAAAGTATGTGAATGAAGGGAACAAAACCTCTTGAAAATTGTATAGGATACCCACTGTTTTGTGATGGCATTGTGTGGACATTTGATTATGAAGATTGAACTTGTTAGATACACAAAAAATATTATTTAGGCAAGTGATGAATGATTTATGCATCTCCTTTCACAAAATGTTTTATGGATCACTTAATTAATTCCATGAACAATAATCGTTCTTCTTCCCTTCCATTATTTCACTTTCCGCTAATTACAAACCCCGTCACCTCCCATATTCTTTTTTCACTCCCTGTTCTGAGATTAATTACAGTCAAGCGAATTTCTGTGTTAAAATGGATGAAAGTAGAAATGTCTTGTGTGGATAGCAGTGAGGTTTTATTGGTTTGCTTTACAGTTGATTTTTGTTGTCATTGAGCAGTGACCATGCTTCTCCCCTTTCATTATATCATATTTTCACTTAATACAAACCCCTCACATATCCTAGAACCCTGTTTCACCCCCCATGCTCGTTGATTAACAGTAAAACAATTTGTATGGATTGTATTGCACGAGTCTGATACATTATGAGCCAAATCTATTTCATATTTTTAAGAGTTGTCATGCATGGTTATTTAAAAGACTATTTGCTAATCGATTACTCATGCAGGATGAGTTTTTCAATCGAAGAAGCCATGGTTGAGGAAAAAGAGGTAGAGGTAACTGGAACTGAGGCCCAAGAAGGCCCAGGTTCTCTATACATTTTGACGTTGATTCAGAAGAGCTTGGCCAAATGTTTCATGCCAGATTATTTAATTGTATTTGGCAAGGAATAGTCCGACCTAGGCCTGAAAGGCCTCCTTTCCAAGCCCTACAAGCACCCGATATCCATGTACCTCCTCATGTCTCATTACAACCCGAGGTCTCTGAAAATGATGGATGGCAGGATATTGT
The DNA here is from genome assembly GCA_000966675.3 of Picea glauca. NCBI lineage: Eukaryota > Viridiplantae > Streptophyta > Pinopsida > Pinales > Pinaceae > Picea > Picea glauca. The sequence continues at coordinate 163,495 of JZKD02S0778015.1, read as the reverse complement.
CCACCCGACAGTCTCCCAACATCGTGGCTGGCCCAACTTGTCTTTGCCTCCTCCTTCACCGGTTAACCCTATTGTCCAAGATGCCCCCAATCACTCGCCAATGCTATCCTCCCATGCTAGCAAGAGATTGAAGACTGAATCCCACCATGCACTTGATAAAGGAAAAGCCATTGTTGCCCCTTCCTCACCCTCCAATGACTTTGACAAATCCGTGTCTTCTCGGATTCATTTGAGGGACAGGGAAATCAAGAGGTGACAACAACCAAGGAAGGGTTGCATCACAGACTGAGAAATATGGATTTTGAGTTTTATGTTATCTAGTGTTTTATGACAGTTGATTTCATGGATCTTTGGACAACATGCTTATTTTGGACATATGAGTATTATTTTTGAAATGATTTTAAATTTCATGAGTTTAAATTGCCAAAAGTGAATATGTTGATGGAAGGAACAAGGAGGTATGTTTTGCTTAACTAATGGTTATGTTATGATTGTTATGGTTGTTATGAACTAAAGAGAGTCACAAGGGGTCCCACCTACTAGTTATTATTTATTTATGACCCTTATTATAATTATTACTTCCCCCCCCCAACTAAAGTTAGTTGAGTCTTTTAATTAACTTAACTAATGAATTGGTTCAACTTCTTCAACCAATTTTAATTTGTTAAAAACAAAAGGAAAGGGAGGAACAAGAGGAGGATAGAACAAGTTTTTTGTTGATAAAAGACTAGCCTAAGCACTCGTAATTAATACTTGTGATTTATGATGTTATTTTTGTTGGCTATAAACATAGGGTGATATTCTCGTCTACTTTTCTTTAGCCAAGTAAAGTCTGAAAATGATTGAGTAAGATCAATTCATATCTTTTTCTCAATAACCATGAGCCTAGATTAGCAAGTAACAACCTTGGAACGATCAACTCAAGGGGTTCTCTGTTGGCATGTTTTACAGGCAGCATATTCTTGTCATTGATGGCAAGTACAAAAACGATGATGGCTTAAGTACAAGAAGAATGTGCCAGGCGGGCACCAGAAGTATTTTGGGAAGACGCAGCAGAGCAAGATCAATAAGATCAAAAGAGATAGTGCAGAGTATGCATGTTTGTCATTGATGACAAAGCTCACGACTAACAATGCAGGGATAATGGCATGGCAATGGCAAGTTCAACAAGTGATCGTTGGATCCCATTCAAAAGCGTAAACTCTAGGAGTCAATTAAGTAACTCACAACATAAAATCGCGAAATGCGAAACCACGACTTAATATCCATTTCAGAGTTTCGGATACCGGGAGTTGGAGGTGTCAAGGAAACTCACGACAAGAATGATGAAATCGCGAAATGTGAAACGAGGACGTTTCGAAGTTTCAGATACCGGGTGTTGGAGGAGTCAAGAGTCGAAACTCTTTATCACAGTAGTCTCAAAGTTTCGAAATGCGAAACGCCAAAATCCCGAAACAGGCACATCGACAAAGACTCCATTTTGGAGTTTTGCAGACCGGGAAATCAAAGATCAAAGGAACTTTAACCTTTGAAGTAGCGAACCCCAAAATATCGAAACAAACACATCAACAAAGACTCCATTTCAGAGTTTCGCAGATCGGGAAATCAAAGATCAAAGGAAATTTAACCTTTGAAGTAGCGAACCCTGAAATCCTGAAACATGCACATCAACAAACCACGTCAGCTAAGGACATGTGGCACAATCAGGAAATGACAAGTGTCAAGATGATTCAACATTTTAGGCACATGTAAGTCACGAATCTGAGTGACATGTGGCAGCTATTCGACACGTGTCAATCCACGTGTGACGTCAGTAGGTTTACGTCACATCAGAACTTTCTATTTCGGGGTTTTACATAGCAAGCAAAAACTCCACCATCATGAAATCTCAAACTCTGAAATGCCAAAAGGGACTATTGTGAGTCTCGAAAACCCAAAAGGCAAAACTCTGAAATCCCGTCAACCATCCATCTCAGTGGGTTATATGAGCCGTCCGATCACTTCGAAGATTTTGTGATATGAATTTTATAATGTTGGAGTCACGATGACTCGAAGGGAAAAATGCCGAAATCCCGTCCGCCGTTTGATTAAGAAAAGAAGGGATCAGTTTATGAAGTCTTGTGGATTGTTGGTCTGGCTCAATTTTGGGGATTGTGACTTGGAGTGTCGAGACACTTCTTCACAGGAATGCCGAAATGCCAAAATGCAAAAACACCTTTTGGTGTACACTGTGGTCACCGTCTGTGGTTATGTGAGAGGGAGGAGCTAACACCAAGTTAAGCTCCTTTTCGGTGATCGTAACATGAAGAGTCGAGACTCTTCACCACAGGAATGATGAAATGCCGAAATGCGAAATGGCGAAATCAATGCGAGACCCTGTGCTTGTAATCCAACGGTGTTGGATACTTGGAAATCTGATCGAAGGGATACTGTTGCTCTTCACAGTTAATCGATCAGTTACGATTTAGTTAGCAGAACTGAATCATGACTCTTGGATGGTTGGCGATATAGTTGCATATGTTTTTATTGGAGGTTCACAGTGTAACTGCTAGAAACGACTGATGGTTTTTGTCAGAGGACTTGAAGAGACTTCAGGGTGATCACCAGAGAAGATGAAGAATCTCGAGGCATCTTCCAGTGGCATGGAGACTGTTCATAGAGGCTATTGACAGAGGAAATACCATTGGAGTTTGGAACTGCAACAGAGGGAATGAGATCGACTATGACAGAGAAGACGAAGAGTCTCGACTGCTGGAGAGGCTAAGGAATCTCGGCATAACACCCAATGATGATGGATGCATGGGTTTAACCATCAGAGAAGCTGAAGAATTGTAATGATGATCAGGCAGAGCACTCGACATGGGGAGAGCATGTAGAAGCGTTGTGAATAGAGGATGCAGAAGATGCACAGAGAGAATAAAAACGCAGAACATAGAAGAGATTGATGGCTGTTGAGAGTGATTCAGGTGTGTAGAAGGAGGTAGAGTGCAGCAGCTGAAATGCACAGAAGAGGAATGGTGCATAGAAGGGACATGGCACACAGAGCAAAAAAGGCAGAAGAACATAAAGCGTAAGGAAGGGGTGCAGGAAGACACTGATGTAGGTAGAAGAGCAGTGCTGCAGAACAATGATGAGACCGATAAGCCATTGATAAATATTGTATCACTGTGATAAATTTATATATAGCAAACTTTATATTTCAAGGTGGCAGGGTGGTGCAAGGGAGAACTATTGTTCTCTATTTTACAGGTTGGTGCCTATGTGACTAGAAGTTGGTGCTTCCATTCAGTTGGTGCTGGAACACTTAGGGAGTTGTTGCTTCCTTCTAGTGGGTGCTAGAGAAACCAGGGAGTTGGTGCTTCCTTTTAGTAGGTGCTAGAGAAAACAGAGAGTTGGTGCTCTCAGCAAGTTGTAGCTTGCAAAACAGAGGTTGTAGCCTCATAATGAGTTGGAGCTCATATGTATGATAATGCACAGAATGTAAAGATTACTTATCATACCAAGAAGAAGAGGTTTTTACCCTTTATGGGTTTCCTCAGGAAATATCTGTCTCTGTATATTTCATATGTGTGACTGATGTCGAATGTTCTATTGCTTACCTCCTTGCATTATTGTGATTATCATTAAGTTCTCTGCAAACAGTTTAAAATAAACATAATTGTTTAAGCATGGTAACAACTGATTCACCCGCCCCTCTCAGTTGTTCAATATCCTCAGGGCCAGAGAATAAAGGATAACATTCAAAGAATCCAAAGGGGACTACTCATGTTAGAACAGGCACAATGGGTGATTGATCATCTACAAAATGACCCAGACCTATCAGAAACGATAGGATCACCTACTGATAACCTAGAGAGAAGCCAGGTGGGTACAAGCGACCCCAAATTTATAGATGTTGATGAACTTGCCGAGTTGGATGACCTTGAATTCACAACACCATCGACTGGATCACCAACAGGTGTGGCGACTTAGCCAAAAATAGTCCGGGTACCAGTAGAAACAAGCACACCAAAACCCTTGAGCGAGGTTATAAGGATATATGATGATGATGAGAGCTTGAAGGTATCTCTCGGGACCCCTGTGCATATCGAAGAAGAAAAGGGACCTAAGAAGACATCTTCTCCTGTCCCTTAGGTCCAAATCAAGGAGGTTCTGTAGAAAGAAAAGGAAGCTGAGGATGTCTTAGGCACAAAAAATCCCGATGCACCAAAGTCTCAAGCGGACAGTCTGAAAGACCAGCCAGGGTTGGATGAGCCAGATAACAAAGCACTGCAACAGGAAATTGACCTTTCAAAGGCCGATGAACAAGTATCGAGTCTATTCCAAATGCCTCTATTTCAATTAGTACTCAAAACTCCGATGAGCGACAGATAGAAGTCGGGCCTTTGGAGCATAACGAGGAAGTTCAAGAACCCAATCTTGAACAAATATACACCACCGAAAGTCTGGGAAATACACTCACATGGGGTGATTAGCAGATTCCTGAACCTATGGATGAGGTAGACAATATACATGCTACAACGTATGATCAGAAAATGAATTCCATCGTCCAAAGAACCACTAAGAAGAGGAGGATCACTCTAGATCACCCCATCCTCATCTCTACAGAGGAAAATTTGATAAACACAGAAAATGCCAGAACATCTGAGCTTATCGGCGTGGGGATGGCTATCTTAGATGCCACCCTGGACAGAGCTAAATAGGAAGAAAAGGAGTTGGTCATCGCCCTGAAGGAACTAGAACATTTGGGCCACCTGGCTAAGTACTATCAGGACACCACACAGGCCGCGGTGTACTTGAGGAGCGGGTTCAAAGAGGCATATAAAAAGTTCACAAATGAGCGACACCTTTTCACCGTGAAGATAGCCGAGCTTTAGGAAGATACTCTCATGGAACTCGTGACATGAAAGGATATGGAGTGGTGGTACGAAAAGGCGCAACAAGCTGTACAACGAATCGACTACATTGGTGCAGTCCAACAGGGCTGAGATAAAGAAGAACACAACATTCAGGTGTTGAACAAAATCAGTCTGGATCGCATAAAGAAATCAACCGAATATTGGGCAAGAATGTCTCTTGAACCGCACTGCTAAATTCAAGAGAAATGGGCCAAATGCGAGAAACATTGGGGTAAAATCAACAAGGCTATGAAGGATATCAGACTCCCCGAGTTCGGCACACCTGACAACTTCGACATGTCGCACGCAATAGTTGAATCACACACCAAGCAAGATTCGTTATGGGACGAAGAGCTAGCGAAGGTGACCGACACAGCGCTAGAACAGGTGCAACAATTTATGGAACACCCGATAAGAGCTCAGTTTGTGGTGCAATAGTTAAGCGCCATTTTGGTGAAATATCGGGCACATGCAGTAAATATCATAGGGATTTGCGTGGCTCCGATGGAAAAACACAGATTTCCATATGCCCACACCTGCAAGGAGTTGTTCATTAGTTGGTCGGAGTATGAGAAAAGTAACTCTTTCAAAGTGATATCTTGAGATGACTGTTGGAAAACTGTTAGGAGAGAATGCCACGTGGTGAATTTTGTTTTGTTTAACTACACTTTAACCGTTATTTTTAGTTAATTTTATGTTATAAATAAGAGTATCGACCAATTAGTTAAGGGTCGATGGTTGTTGCAAGAAACTCTCTTTTCTAGTTTGTTAAGAATTATTCTCTCTTTTCTAGTTTGTTAGGAATTATTTTGAAGCTGCCTTTAATTGAGAAGTCCTTCTGGACCAGAGACAAGTTACATTTTCATCAAATGCATGTGTGATTGGACATGGAGAAAAACTATTTCCTATCTCGTCTAATGAATGGATACTGTAATGAGTAAGAGCGATTGAATATATTGTTAAGTTATTTGATGCAATGTTTTACAATTATTTTCTTTAATGATGAAGATGAATCATTGTGTTATTATGTGATGGATGATTAGAGTCGGTGAATTATTTTGCTTGCCATTATCTTATCGCATACGTGTTTTCTTTCTGACAATTAATATTTCAGACAGTAATTGGATGCTCACATCGTTAACATATTAGTACTATGCCTGTGGTATAGAATTGTTGTCTGCATGCTTGAGTAGCAGGTTATTCCAAGCTCAACCTCTTCTCCAGTATTTAGAACCTTTTCCCGTTTTTTTGCCAAGTTGTTTTATACAGGCTTACAATCTTATATCGGTCCCACCTAAGAGAAAATACAAAAAAAAAAGTCTGAACCGAAGGATAGGCCTTCACAAGAAAATGTAAAGCCCATCAATTAATTAGCCGGATTGCAAGATCTGGAGAACTATTCCACCATTAAATGTTGCAGAGTCTAATTGGGCCTCGGTGGCAGGTTTGGTTCTTACTGTTGAACTGAAGGGATCTAGGACCCATCAAAAAAATTGGCGCTAGAAGGAGGGCTTGAGAATGAACGGCTGAACACATATTTCACATAATATTTCAGACAACCTATAGATTCAAAACAACCTGTTGACCGCCTCTCCAACACAGGTGGTCAACTCCATGTGCCATGAAGAGATGCATCGTCAGATGCAAATTTGTTGAAGACTTTGGTTCTACAGGGCATTGTTTGACCCCGACACTTCTTTTTGTAACTGGAATTTCCGCACCCCTGCGTGGGTTAATAATGTAATAGGTCTACATGGATCATGTCTAGGTCAATTACCTTGGGATCAGTTCAATGGGAGAGTTCCTTTCACCGAGGGTTTTTTATCCTCAGGTTTTTAATTGGGTTTTTCAGCCTTATTGATTTCCCTTGAGTTTTTCTCTCACACTTGCAATAATTCCTCCAAAGTGGTGAACGACGTTCTAGTGGGCTTATATTTTGGTAACTATTGTAGGGAATAATTGTAAATGACCATGCAAGACATCTTGGAAAGTTTCACGGAATTCCATCGAGTCTAAGTTAATTTTTTTTAATTAATTATTTTTTAATTAAATTTCTCTAAGTTTGGAGGTTTAATTATTTATTTATTTAATTAATTAATTAATTAATTATTTTTGAGAAATAATTGTAAAAACTAGGTCCTTGGATTTTTGATAGGGGTATTTGTGCTCAAAAGAAATGGAATATCACCCCCTACATCCATGGACCAAGTTTCATCTTAGTTGGACAACTTTTGCTATGGGTTTGTCCACCCGGAGTGTCAGTCAGTAAAAAACATCAATTTTAATTGTTAAAGTCCAAACATGGCAAAAGTGTAAAAATGTAATAATGAGTTAGAAGGATGAAAAATGATGGATACATGTTAGATAGAGACTCACTAAGCATAACATAATCCTCCCAACCTTTTTCAAACCCTTACCCCTTCTCCTTACTCAAAAGTGATGCCCCCCCAGGGTGATTGACGTTTTTCCTTGGTGGAGGACGTTGTGACTTATGTGGGGCCCCCTCTCATGTGATTTACCTCCCTTTAGCCTCCATATCACCTATTAAGGTGATCCCACTCCCCTTTCCTCATTGATTCACTTCCATTCTTTTCCTTTCCCCCATGTGGTACGCCCTCCAAGGAGGTTACACCCTCCCTTCTTCTAGAAAATTCCAAAATATTTTAAAAAAATATTTTAAACCTTTCCACTCCCCTAGTACGAATCCCATAGCCTCCCACTTGACTTTTTCTTGATCATAACACTCCCCACACCTTCTACACCCTATATCTACTTCCTAAACCTTAGATGGTGCGCCCTAGCCTAGGGATCTCCTCTTTTTCTTGGTGTTGGACACTTGGCATAGATCCAAGAGGGGTGAGTTTGCCTCTCCAAGTATAAAAGGAACCCTCCCCTCACCCTTTCACTCACCATATCTTGAGCTAATGTTATGCTACTTGATTTTCCATTATCTTTCTCTATTCCATCCATTTTCATTTTTCTTCTCTTAGGGTTTTGGAGCAAGTATTTCTCCAAGATCCCATTTCTTGATGCAATAATAAAAGAAGCTTTGGAGGATTTTGGGAAGAGCTATAATTATTTTGGTTCTTACAATACATGAGGTAAATTTGTTTCAATTTGATATGATGGTTGCATGAATGGATCTTAGATAAAGTATTTTATTTGGGTAGATTTTGCAAAGAGTAGTCTTGTAGATCTATATATGTGGTTAGCTAGATAGGGTGAAAGTATTTCATTTTATTAGTTTAACCCTCCATATTATCCATTGTATACATGCTATTGTGTTAAGTTTTGTAGGTTGAACTTCAAGGGTTTCATTAGGGATGCCTCTTGGAAGAGTCCCCCTTTGAGATTTTCATACACTCCAAGCAATCTTCTTCTATTGCTCTTTGTCCTTATATTTCTTTGCAATCCATATTTAAGCTAGCATAATATAGTTGTATGGTCATCATAATATAATTTTTTCCAAAATTTTTTGCTCTAAAAAAGAAAAAGTTTTTCTTCATTAGTATTATTGTGTGTAACATTTCCAACAAGCATAACTTGTTGGTTTCTGCAGGTCCATATCTGGTTGAGAGGGGTTTTGGCTACCCAAAGACATCCACACAACACTCAAAGACCCCCAAAGGGATTGGTAGCTATTTATCAACCTTCCTTCTTCAATTTCTAAGTGTTTTTCATCATTTATTCTCCTTCTTCTTGCTTTCAGTGACTCATAGTTGTGGGAGAAGGAGTGGTACAACCTCCTCCCATGTGTGAGCCTTGGGGTAGTTAGGATTTAGCTTAGATCTTACTTTTCCTTTCTTGATTTTTTCCTTTTTGAGCTAGGACGTTGGGGTTTGTGAGATAAATAGTATCTCCCAAACCCTAGGACGTGGGGTTAGGGTTTGCTTGTTTTCTTCTTGGTTTGGTTCCCTTTCTCTCTTCTCTAAATCTTCTCTAAGTTAAGCAACTTAATTAATTGCCTACCTATTTGGGAGAGGAATACCTCAAAAGGTTGGCTTAGGGTTTAATTTGTGGTTGAAGATGTAATTGGTTAATGCTCTAAATATTCTAGATCTAGATCTGACACTTAATAATTCTCTAGCTTAAGCCTATTGGGCCTCATAATCAACTTAACTAGATCTCATACATGCTTAGTTTACTACAAGTGTTTATCTTTATGTGCCATGCTTAGATCTATAATCCTTAATGTTTAGTTGCTTCAATAAGTAGATGGTGTTCTTCTTTATTGCATAGATCTCTTTAATTCCATTTGCCATATGCTCTAAGTAATTTCATTGATAAGTTGATAATTAGGCAAGCACTTAAATTTATTTTTCTTTCTCACACTTAATGCTCATATCTTAATGCTCTTAATCATTAGATAAGTGTTTCTCTTTTCATCTTGATTGGCGAGTTGTTCTTGCCCTTACACTTTATTTATTTACTTTGCAAGCTATCTAATTGTGCATCTAAGTGACTTTATCTCACATAGAATATATGTGTTAATGCCTTTCATTTCATAATCTTAATCAACACACTTTAAGGCTGAAGTGAGTTTCGTCCAAGTCACTAATTCACATTTTAAAAGTGTCATAAAACTCTTAAAACACTCTAAAACACTCCTAAAAGTCTACCTAATTCATATAATAACTTAATAGACTATTTAGGGTACCTTAGACCACCATATTCACTATCGAAAATGGGGATTGAGGTGCAACAAAAGGCGATTAGGCCGTGGAAGGTCTCGTGGCGTGGAGCGTCCTTTCTGTAAGAACTCAATCTTTCGGGCTGACCTGCAAAGCTAGGGTAGGCCTTGTTGCCATACTTCTTGAGCATCCAACAGTCATTTGGCAATAGGAGAAGGAGGCTTTGGTGAAAGCTTAATAAAAGTAACTAGAACTTAATAATCTTAAGGAAGCTTAATAATTCAACCTTGGACTTAAATCTCTAAACACTTTTGTGGGTTTAATAACTAAGAGTGGGTGTTCTTCATCTTCATAATACTTGTGCTTACAACTCTTAAATCTTCTTTGATGATGTATTGATGATGATCTCATAGACATAGTATGATGCTTTGATCTTCTTGTATCCTGCACACATAATAAGTAAAGTGGTTAGCTTGTGTGTTGTATTCTAGCATCTACTAATTGTAAATCTGGTATCTAGTATTTATTTGATTAAGTTATTCTTTTGTAAGTAATATTGTAATCATACTTGTAAAGAAACCCCCTTTAACTTTAGTTTACCCCTTGCCCAATCTTAGGCACTAGTTTAGTTTCCTTAGGAAAAGGTTTCCTAAGGTCTTGCTTGACATGCTAAACTTTGCACCTTGCATTGCTGCCTTAGCATATTAGGATTAGAATCCCCCCAAGCCTTAACAAGTTAAAACTAACTCCTATAACTTAACTCTAAAACTAATCTAGAAACTGGGGACTACCCCCCTTGGCTTCCCTAGGAGTGAGCCTAGACGGAAGAGGTTTCGGTCAAAGTGACAACGTGGGCTATGAACCTAGGCATTGTGCCTCCAAGGACACACTAAGTGAGCCAAACTTAGCTCATGTTTGCAAATGTGTATAAGGATGACAACATCTTTGGCGCCATTGCCGAGGATAAGTCATTTATCCTTGTTCAAAATGACTAAAAAAAATAAAATTAGTCGTTTTGACCAAGGGTAAATGACTTATCCCCGACAACGGTGCCAAAGATGTTTCCATTCTTATACACACTTGCAAACACGAGATAAGTCTGGCTCACTTAGTGTGCCCTTGGAGGCACAATGCCTAGGTTCACAGACCACACTGTCACTTTGACCGAAACTTCTTCCGTCTAGGCTCACTCCTAGGGAAGCCAAGCGGGGTAGTCCCTATTTTCTAGATTAGTTTTAGAGTTAAGTTCTAGGATTTAGTTTTAATTTGTTAAAGTTTTGCAGGAATCTAATCCTGAGATGCACAAGTAGCAATGCAAGATGCAAGGTTAGTATGTTAAACAAACCTTTTCCTAGGGAATCTAAGAATAGTGCATAAGATTGGGAAAGGGGTCAACTTAAGTTAAAGGGTGATTCGTTACAAGTATGGTTACAAGATATACAAAAGAATAACTAAATCAAATGTTGAATACAAGATTTACAAGTAAAGAATACTAAGATACAACAAACAAGCTAACCACTTTAATTATTTTGTGTGCAGGGTACAAGGAGATCAAAGCATCAAATTACATTTATGAGATCATCATCAATACATCAATAAATAAGATTTATGAGTTGTAAGCACATGTATTATGAAGATGAAGAACACCCACTCTTAGTTATTAAACCCATAAAAGTGTTTAGAGATTTAAGTCCAAGGTTGAATTATTAAGCTTCCTTAAGATTATTAAGTTTAGGTTACTTTTATTAAGCTTTCACCAAAGCCTCCTCCTCCTATTTCCAAATGAATGTTGGATGCTCAATAAGTATGGCAACAAGGCATACCCTAGCTTCGCAGGTCAGCCCGAAAGATTGAGTTCTTACAGAAAGGACGCTCCGCGCCACGAGACCGTCCCCGACCTAATCACCTTCTGTTGCCCCTCAAACCCCATTTTAGATGGTGAAGATGGTGGTCTAAGGTACCCTAAATAGTATATTAAGTTATTGTATGAATTAGGTAGACTTTTAGGAGTATTTTAGAGTGTTTTAAGAGTTTTATGACACTTTTAAAATGTGAATTAGTGACTTGGCCGAAACTCACTTCAGCCCTAAAGTGTGTTGATTAAGATTATGAAATGAAAGACATTAACACATATATGCTATGTGAGAGAAAGTCACTTAGATGCACAATTAGATAGCTTGCAAAGTAGAGAAATAAAGTGCAAGGGCAAGAACAACTCGCCAATCAAGATGAAAAGAGAAACACACTTATCTAATGATTAAGAGCATTAAGATATGAACATTAAGTGTGAGAAAGAAAAATAAATTTAAGTGCTTGCCTACTTATCAACTTATCAACGAAATTACTTATTAAGCATCCAACAATCATTGGGGAGGAGGCTTTGGTGAAATAATTTGTAAGGGTAACTAAAATCTTTCAATCTTAAGAAACCCTTAACTCATTAAACAATTCAACCTTGGACTTAATTCTCTAAATACTTAGTGGGTTAAATAAATAAGAGTTAGTCTTCTTCATCTTCATAATACTTGTACTTGAAACTCTTAAATCTTATTTGATGATGTATTGATGATGATCTCATAGACATAGTATGATGCTTTGATCTTCTTATATCCTGCACACATAATAAGTAAAGTGGTTAGCTTGTGTGTTGTATTATAGCATCTACTAATTGTAAATCTTGTATCTAGTATTTATTTGATTAAGTTATTCTTTTGTAAGTAATATTGTAATCATACTTGTAAAGAAACCCCCTTTAACTTTAGTTGACCCCTTGCCCAATCTTAGGCACTAGTCTTAGTTTCCCTAGGAAAAGGTATTGCTTGACATGCTAACCTTTGCACCTTGCATTGTTGCCTTAGCATCTTAGGATTAGAATCCCCCCAAGCCTTAACAAATTAAAACTAACTCCTAGAACTTAACTCTAAAACTAATCTAGAAACTAGGGACTACCCCCCTTGGCTTCCCTAGGAGTAAGCCTAGATGAAAGAGGTTCCAGTCAAAGTGACAACGTGGGCTGTGAACCTAGGCATTGTGCCACCAAGGACACACTAAGTGAGCCAGACGTAGCTCATGTTTGCAAGTGTGTATAAGGATGGCAACACATCCCACATGCATGGCTAGTCATTCCCAAGACAACCCACACATGTTGAGTACTCCTGAAACGAGTAAATCACCCCATCCTAAGGAAGAACGCTTATTCCCTGACATACCTTATGCTCTCCCTCATGAGGAATTAAATCAATTCAGAAGAATCACAAGAGCATACGCCCGACAGATCGGTGCGTTGTCTTTAGCTCCGATACTTCCTCGAAGACAAAATATAAGTAGACCAGTGGTCAATACTCCCGATGAGGTTTTCGTGCACATAGTAGAAGACCTAATAGATTTCACAATAATCAAAATTGAACATCCTCTTAATCTGATCCCTGAAATGCTAACTGACAACATCTCTGAACCAGACGATTTTTCGGATGAGGAGTAGTTTAACTCAGAATTTGAAGATATGGAAGACAACAACGACCATAATGAAGAAAGGGGAAACCCACCACAGAATAATCAACCCTGGTTGGACAGAGACACTTTGGCTCTCCCGAGACCAGTCCATAACCTTCCCCGACATCCAAAGAAGTTACTTCCTAAGTTTGACCCCAAAACCCGAGGATTACCTGAAGATTATATCAAGAAATTCATACTGGTGATCAGACTTATGAATGTCCAACATGAAGATGTAGTATGCAGGATTTTCCACTATAGTTTCGAGAACTTCGCCTCCACATGGTATTTCAACTTACCTGTAGGATCCATAACTAGTTGGACAAAGTTTCAAAAGGACTTTCTAGATAAATTCGTCGAAGAAAGCACTGCATGAGCTTTTATGGCTGAATTGTTCACAACCACCACGATTTCAAAAGAGAAGGTTAAAGATTTCAATCAAAGATTCACAACCATATTAAACAAATTCCAGCCCGAAGCTAAACCAACTCAGGAGTTGCAAATCGAAGTATATGCTAATGCGCTCCCAACTTCTATTTCCATGTTTGTGAAGAGGGCTTCCAAACAAACCTTAGCTGAGAATTTTGAAGAAGCCAAAACGATAGAGATCTAAATGAAACAGTGTAAATAAGTTCAGGTCTCTTTAGTTAAGAAAGAAGTTCAACCTCCTCCCAGGAGAGGACTCCATTTGACTAGACCGTCAGGGAAACAAGCAGAACATACTCCCGACAAGGGTAATGGAGACATAGAAGATCTACATTGCATGGTTAAGAAATTATCAAATAAGATCATAGACATGAAAATAAGTGTAGGGGAGGGAAACCAAGGACAAAGGCCCTATAAGTCTTTCTTTAAAAGGAACCCACCGTTCAAAGCGATTGAGCCTCCCCCAACAAACTTAAATATCGATCTAGGAAACATGGCATTTGATTCTTTCTTTACCTATCATCAAGAAAACCACTCTGAAAGAGACTGCCCTCAATGGGTGCATTCCATGAATTTGATGGCCAACTGATTTTTAGATGAGGTTTCCCTAACCAATTAACCAAGCGATTCAGTTATGAATGTTTCCGATCAGGAAGACATTTATCCACCAGAAGATACAACCATGCTGATATGGGATCCTGACCTAATTATGCCTTCCGACGACTTATTTCAGGTTCAAGAACCACCCACAGAGATCTCGGTTGCGCAAATGCGAAGTAAGGGCCCGTTTGTCTCAAAAGATCCTACTACTACCCGAACTCCGGGAGGAAGAGCGACTCTCGATCACCCGAAAACACTTTTTTCTCCCTATAAGAACCCTATTAGCATCCATACCCGAGAATTTCCCAAACTGGAGTACAATGTAGATGAAGATTTGAAGAAGTTGAAGGCTATTATATCAGTTATGGACATATGTAGAATCCCTCAACAAAAAGACTTCCAGCTACAAGCTTTGGAATTAGTAGAAAACCCTATGCCAGACGATGAACATCAAAGAAATCTAACTTCAACAAATCTAGTAAATAAACCAACTATGAATACCTTCTCGGAAGATAAGAAGGGAAAACCCTTTTTCCCACCATTCCTTTCAACATTTGAAGTTTTCAACAGGAACCTTCACAATTGTTTGGTCGATTCAGGAGAAATTAAATGCTGTTCCTCTCAAAAGCGATAAACATGTAATACGACTAGATGGAACCCAGGTCAAAGTCATGGGGGAACTCAAAGATGTAATGATCAGAATAACGACACATCCTAAGTTTGTGCAAGTGATTGATATTATCATAGTAGATATCCCATAAGCTTGTGGATTGTTATTGAGCCGAGATTGGTCTGAGAAGGTAAATGGATACTTTAGTACAGATTGGGCACACCTTTGGATACCGCTGAAGGGATACAAGAATATGATCAGAATTGATAGGGAAAGGTATCTGAAACATACTGTCACTGATTTAGAAACCCTAAATGAACCCTCATCGACAGATTTCCCTGTGTTAGGAAATTATTCGTGTGATTCCTACTTCGACAACTTCTCCCCTCTCTCGTCTGATGTCCCTCTTACTCAAAGTTCTGAAATGGTTTTTCAAGGGAAATCGCCGATACCGACAAAGGAAATCCTCTTTTGTCAAGAACCTGTGTTAGAAATCACCAAACAAAAGATAGGAGAGCAAGCAAGTAATAATAAAGAAGAAATGGTTAATTTTCGCTCACAAATTTGGACCATATACTTTGATGGATCTAAATCACATGAAGGATCAGGGGCAGGGTGCATCCTCATTGATCCAAAAGGTAAACGTCATTTCCTATTCTGTAGACTTGAGTTCGAGTGCACAAACAATACTGTCGAGTATGAAGCTCTAGTCTAAGGGTTAAAGAAAGCCATAGATTTAAACATCAAATAATTGAAGGTTTTCAGAGACTTAGAGATTATCGTTAGACAAGTAAGGAATACTATACATTGCAATTCCCCGCACCTAAAGAATTATCAACAAGAAGTGCATAGGTTAATAGAGCATTTTGAAGCTTTCAATTTTACAATGATCCCCAGAGAAAATAATATCCTTGCTGATTCCCTAGCCACAACTGTTTCAAGGCTGTCACCTTTAGAAGATTATGAAGCCTCCTGGTTCACTGTGGAGCTACTCTACAAACCATCGGTGCCTAACAACATTTCTAATTGGAAAGTCTTTGAAGGAGATGAATAGATCATAAAATTTCTGACTAACCAAGATAATTTCAAAGACCTAGCTATTGACGATGAAGTATTCCAGGAACAATCAACATAAACTGATCCTCAGAGAGGTCAACCAACTGACAAATCGAAGTCTCACACAATCCCGAAGGGGATAGCTAATTTAGAGAATCTTTTTGACCTAAAAGGATGATTTAAGGGGCCCAAAAATGCGAAGACCAGTAGTTCCTGTCCCATGCATGAAACTATAAATCTTGGAACCCCAGAAAACCCAAAGAATGTAAATCTCAGCAAGACTATATCTAAAGAAGAAAGAAAGGTTTATCTCAAACTGTTTAGACAATATCAAGATGTCTTTGCATGGTCCTACCGAGATCTGAAAACTTATGACACCTGTATCATCCAACACACTATACCGTTAAAACCTGAAATGAAACCATTCCAACAAAAGCTCCAGAAGTATCACCCATCCTTGGAACCTGTCATGTGTCAGGAGTTGAAGAAAATTTTAGATGCCCAAATTATCTTCTAGGTTAGGCATTCCGCATGGGTAGCAAATTTGGTCCATGTGAGAAAATATTCTGGAGAAATCCGCTTATGCGTAGATTTTAGGAACCTCAACAGAGATTCAGAAAAGGACAACTACCTAGTCCCACCAATGGATCAACTCTTGTAGACCGTGTCTGGCTCTGAGAATTTTTCTCTACTGGACGGTTTCTTGGGTTACAACCAATTTCAGGTTTCAGAGGAAGATTTTTGAAAACTACCTTCCGAACCAAGTGGGGAACTTTCACTTACAAACACATGCCCTTCGGGTTAATCAACACAGGGGAAACCTTCCAAAGAGCCATGTACATAGCATTTCAAGGACTGATCAACAGGTGTGTGGTAGTGTATCTGGATGACGTAACTGTGTATTCAAAGAACAGAGAGGAACACATCCAACATTTAACCAAGATTTTTGAAAGGTGTAGAAAATACAATATATCTTTAAACCCTAAGAAAACTGTCTTTGGTGTGGAGGAAGGAAAACTATTAGGTCATATTATATCCCAAGCTAGCATTCGCATAGACCCTAAGCGAGTCAAAGTTATAACTCAAATCCCTTTACCTCACAACAAAAAGACAATGCAATCCTTTTTCAGGAAAATCAATTTTGTAAGAAAATTCACACATGATTTCGCCAAGACTGTCAAACCACTACAAAAGATGATCCACAAAGATGTTGAATTTAAATGGGATGATGAACAAAAGGATGTTTTCAGCAATATTAAAACTGCTATATCTCAAGACCCCGTGTTACGAAGTCCCTATTTTAATAGATATTTATTCCTCTATACTTTCGCCTCCGACCAGTCGTTAGCTGTAGTATTGAATTAGAAGGATGATGAAAACAACGAGGCTTCGGTGTCATTCATGAGCACTAATCTCCAAGGAGATGAACTTAATTACCCTGCTATTGATAAATAGGCCTATGCGGTATATAAGGTAGTGAAACACTTCATATCTTACATCCTCAAGAACCACACCAAATTAATTGTGCCTCACCCTGTGGTCCGATCCTTGTTCACTCAACAAGAGATGGGGGAAAGAAGAGGGAACTGGATGGCAGTGGTCCAAGAATTTGATCCAGATATAAAATTTTCCAAACTAGTTAAAGGGTAAGGGTTGTGCAAACTTGCAGCTGAAGCCCATGACCAAGTAAATGAAGATTCCAGATAGGAGAATGAAATGACATTATGGTGTGGTGAAGCTTCATACATTTCCCCAGGGCCAGAGTCTTGGTATGGGAATTTGACTTATCTCCTGCACCATGGGACTTGCCCAGAAAACCTCAACCCCAGGGAAAGGAGATCTCTTAGGTTGAAATCTGTGCAATATCACCTCATAAATTTGGTACTCTTTCAGATTAATTATGATGGGGTACTTTTAATATGTATCGAACATAAAGATGCAGACAAAGTTCTTAAGGAGCTCCATGATGGCCCTGCCGGTGGAAATTTTGTAGGAAACACCACCACTCATAAGATACTGAGAGTTGGTTATTATTGGCCC
This sequence comes from Picea glauca, assembly GCA_000966675.3. Classification (NCBI taxonomy): domain Eukaryota; kingdom Viridiplantae; phylum Streptophyta; class Pinopsida; order Pinales; family Pinaceae; genus Picea; species Picea glauca. The sequence continues at coordinate 145,742 of JZKD02S0778015.1, read as the reverse complement.
ATTTTGTTCAAGGACGCTCACACCTACGCTAGGAATTGTAAAACTTTCCAAATAAGCGCTGGGAGAGAGAAGAGATCAACGGTCCCACTCCAACCAGGGACCACTTCTAGGCCTTTTGAGCAATGGGGGTTAGATATCATAGGAGAAATTACACCGATCTCTTCAAAACAACATAAGTATATACTTACTGCCACCTATTATTTCATGAAATGGGCAGAGGCCATCCCTTTGACCCATGTAAATGAGAAGGTGGTAATCCAATTCATAGAACAACAACTGATCACAAGGTTTGTTGTCCCTTCTGTCCTTGTTTTTGATATTGCAACTTACTTTTCATCCACCTTATTAACATAGTTTGCACTAGACAAAGGAATCATAATTAGATACTCTGCAAATTACTATCCACAGGGAAACAAAGTGGAAAAATCAACTAATAAGAACCTGGTGAGAATATTGAAGAAAACGGTTGCAAACAACCAGATAAATTGGCATAATCTAGTTCATAACGCTTTATGGGCCGATAGGGTCACACCCAACAAAGCTATAGGAAATTCCCTGTACTTTTTGGTATATGGACAAGAATCCATTCTCCCGAACAGGCTTTATCTTCCATCTCTTCAACTTGCCCAAGATTCTAGAGGGGAGCCTTCATCGGCTATACAACAAAGAATTGACACTCTGCTCATGCTAGAAGAGGAGAGGGAGAAAGCTAAATCAAAGTTCCTATCTCACCAATAGATTGTTAAAATATGGTTTGACAAGCATAAGGCTAAAGAGAAGAATTTTGAAGTAGGATACCTAGTCCTCAAATGGGATAGAGCAAATGAGCTTAAAGGCAAACATTCTAAGTTTCATAATCTGTGGCTCAGAACTTTCCAGGTGGCC
>JZKD02S0778015.1:86088-144687 GCA_000966675.3 Picea glauca | reverse complement strand
TTGTTGAGTTTCATTTTTATGTTTCATGTGCGTGTTTCATAAGTTTTTTCCAGCTAGCTTGATTGCGATTTCGCCTTTGTTTTCTTTTGCTGTTTTGATTTACGCACTTTTGAAGGTTCTGTTTAGAAAGACAATGGTTGACCTCAAATCATGCAACATAGCGAACTATGTTCCTAACTCATTTCTCACATACAACACAAGAAGTGTCGAGGAACCTACGGTTGTTTCGAAGGGTCCTCTAACCTACGAAAATGAACAACTTTGGAGAAATGCAGATGTGTCTGCCTGGTGGTCGAGTGAGACATTAAGGGAAAGTTGGAAAGCTGAAAAGGACTACATGAACCCTGAAGACAAAGCTAACAACAGATTCACCTTAACCATCTCACTTTGCAAAATAAACAGACGTCATCATCTCCCACTCGCTCAGGGAATTTTGCCGAAATAAAATTGACTTTATGAAATGAGTGAACAGTAGAAGAGGGTATGCAGACAACTCCATCGGGGCTATGGATGCTCTCTGGTAGTAGAGAAAGGTCTGTGATGTCGGGGTGACTCCACCGAGGCTATGGATGCTCGTTGGCAACAGAGCAACACCGTAGCAAGTGAGTAAAGGTAACGAAAGGCTCCATGCCAATTAACACTTTACTAAACTTTTGTACAAGAGGGCATGAGTCAGGGTTACAGGAAATGAAGGAGGAATAAAGGTTAAAAACCCCACAGGCAGACCCGAAATCATCAATCAAAGTATTTCAAATGCGAGGGTAAAAGAGGCTATGATTTAAAACCAATGGAGTTCTCCACCAGCTTTGCATCAACCGAGCATGAAGGAGGAACGAAGATTCTTCTTTCGCCTAGTAAGTCGCCATTTGTTAGGCACTCAACACACCCTAAAAAAACCTATGTAAAATTTTACTTTTTGGGTACCACTTGATCTTTTGCACTATCTCATTCATCTTCATTGTGGAAAATGTTACGTTTGCTTACCATTTTGGCTCTCATTAAGTCTTTAAAAGTTTTCTTGAAACTATGCAAATCCACAACTTAAAATATTTAACTTCTGAATAAGAATCAATAGCTAAAACATTTCCCCGATGCACTCAAAGATTCGACATCGGGAAGAATTAAAAATGAAAGAAAAGTACTCGAGAAAACCACAGTCGTCGAGGGCCGATATTCATCGATGTCGACAAACATAATATTTCTTTCGCGACAAGTAATTACACGAGGATATCGCCGATAGCCGATCCCCGAAGCATTTCAGCATCGACGAGTTTTTGAGAAAGTAAGTCCGTAGAGAACATAATGAGTTTTTCCCCGATCGTCGATCCCCGATACCTTTTCTTCATCGACAATCCTAGGTTTATTTTAACATGCACATTTGTTGAAAACCCTGACTCCGATTGATGTATGAGATCAAACCCCTTGTCCTCATCTTCCATGTATACTTGTCAGATTGGATAACCTTACAACTTAGTTTTATCCCAAGCTAGTTGTGCCTCTTCAAACACATATGGCGAAATCGATCGACGTCGATGGTTTTTTTTTTCAAACGAACATCAACGAAAAATCTCGTAGCACCTTTCTGATTCCCGACTTCCCCACTAGGAAATCGACACGATGGGACATTTTAACGCTAGATATGTTTAGATTCGATGCATTTAAAGGGATAATTAATTCCAAACTTTACATTGGTTTCTAATTCGTGCATGAATAAAAAAAGACCGTTTTAACCTACCGATACAACACATCACCCTTTGTGCCTCCACTGTCAACCCATGATGAATTAAATTGCAGAGATTTGACGGTAGATTTGTTTGAATTTCACTCATCACCCAGATTAATAGGTTGATACGACTGGTAAGATATTTTCCGTTAAATCCTCTTGATTCATTGTAAAAAAGATCATTCCACGTGCAAAGGAGCCTCAGAACATCAAAGAAGAACGAAACGAGCAGTTCAAAAGCTTTCGAGNAGTATCGAACTACATAATTTAGAAAGCGTTACATGTATGTACCTATCTGGATTCTCTGTGTTTTCACTTCACATATACATTTTCAATCCAATACTTCTTTGTATGCTGGATCTAAAGGAATGTTTCATTTGCAGGGACAATGCCTCCAAGAAAACCAACCACCAGGAAATCTCCAAGAGCGCTAAAGCTAAAGGAACCAGATGTGGGAGGAAGTTCTTCTCTAGCGGTCACAAAACAATTGGAATTTACTCCAAAACTGATACCTGTCATCAAGACATCCACCAAGAAGGTTTTCATTCAGCCTCCGGACTTTGGAGACACAAAGGCGAGCATATGGACCAAGGCAGTCTTCCCGCACTGGGGAGAAATTTTCTAGAAGATCAAGCAGGAAGAATTTCTTGAGTATACTCTGCACAATGACCCCGATATGAGAAGCCTCGACGATGAAGTCTCTCTCAATATCTGAAGATCATACCTACACATGGTAGGGAGCAGAACTCCAATATTCCCATGCATAGAACTCCTGAAGTGGCTTATCGACCACACAGACACATAAAGATGTTTGATTAATGATGACAATGGCGAGTGTGTCAGGGTTTTCCTTCTAGTGGAGGTGCAAAATTACTATAAGCTCAGAGACCCAGATGAGTGACTGAACACTGATTTTGTTGTAAGATTCTATTAGAAACATGACACCAACAAGGTGATGGCTTCATGGTGGAGAGAGGATAAAAAGTTCACCAATCGGACCTCCGGCTGGTACTCGACGACCAACTTAAGAGAACCATAAATATACCTAATGACCCTCATTTGTAGGTTGTATGGGGAGAAGGATTGTTCCAGGTTTTCAGAGGCATGGATGCCTCTATCTTACACTGTAGCCATTTCAGGGAGAGGTTTTAACTGGGGTGCCATCATTTCAAAGCAGCTGAGCATTTGCATTCAATAGGCCTAGACACCGAAAGAGGGAGAAACCCCATCCTTCTATATGGCTTCTTATCTATTGGACGTCATCTGTGCCGAAAATGCCTTTGCCAGGATGAAATTGAGCTGGCATGCCTTAGAACACCCGGTCCATGTATATTTCGACATTTTGTGGGAGAATAGGTACAAGAAATCCTACTCTCTCATCTGCGATCAATTTATCGCACGTATGCATTTTTTTTTGTTCAAGAAAGAGTGCCCAAGACTGCCAGATGCAGCCAAAAGGATGATATCAAAGGTTGGCCATTGGTATGTGGATGAGAACGATACTTATATTAGGGTTTTCAGAGCTACCAGAGCAACACACCTGTTACCTGTGTATGTCCCTGATTGACTAGTAGTAGGGGAAATTTGTTATCAGACCATCTTGCAAGGTTACAATGTTACTGTGGTAAAAGATAAGAAGTGAGCATTCATACCTTATGGATTTCATATAGGTTTCTACATAGTAAAAGACACCGCTCAAGCCAAGTAGGAGTGGTTAAGCCAGTTAGAGTTCCGATTCTAGACTGGTCGTTTTCGCAAGCACGAACCAAAGGGTCTGGTCCTGAAGCACACATCACAAGTATCGTCCTGCTAGCCATACACCCATGACAGGTTTGAAGATGAGATATTCACCGAAAATGCTCAAGACTAGGATGAGGTGATGGAAATGATGGTTGACCCTAAGGCGACCAAGTTCAAGGCCATGAGCCTAGATGAGCAAGCGACAACCCTGGAATAATCGGCTCAAGGGGTCCTCAGGGCCAGAGAAGAAAGGATAACATCTGAAGCAACCGAAGCAGCAAAAGCCCCCTTGATAGCCCTAATGCAAGGAAGAGATATCCATTTGGTACACGATGCGTGGGAAAGGGGACTGCTCATGTTAGAATGGGTACTACGGGTGCTTGATCAACTACAAAATGACCCAGACCTATCAGAAACGATAGGATCACCCGTCGATAACCTAGAGAGAAGCCAAGTGGGTACAAGTGGCCCTGAATTTATCGATGTTGATGAACTTGTCGGGTTGGATGACCTTGAATTCTTAACACCACTGGCTGGATCACCAGCAGGTGTGGTGAATCAGCCAGAAATAGTTCGGGTACCAGTAGAAATAAGTGCGTCAAACCCCTTGAGCGAGTTTATAAAAATATATGATGATGATGATGAGAGCCCAGAGGTATCTCTCGAGACCCTTGTGCATATCGAAGAAGAAAAGGGACATGAGAAGACATCTTCTCCTATCCCCAAGGTCCAAATCAAGGAGGTTCCACAGAAAGAAAAGGAAACAGAGGATGTCTTAGACACGAAAAAGCCTGATGCATCATAGTTTTAAGCAGATAGTCTGGAAGACCAGTCGGGATTGGACAAGCCAGATAAAGGAGCATCGCAACATGAAATCAGTGTTTCAAAGGCCGATGAACAAGTAAGTATTGAGTCTATTTCCGACTCCTCTATTTCAATCGGTACTCAAAGCCCTAATGAGCGATAGACAAAATTCGGGCCTTTGGAGCACAATGAGGAAGTTCAAGAACCCGATCTTGAACAAATATACACCACCGAAAGTCTGGGAAATACACTCACATGGGGTGATCAACAGATTTCTGAACCTGTGGATGAGGTAGCCGATATACATGCTATAGCATATGATCAGAAAAGGAAGGCCATTGTCCAAAGAACCACTAAGAAGAGGAGGATTACTCTAGGTTGCTCCATCCTCATCACTACATAGGAAAATTTGATAAACACATAACATGCTAGAACATATCAGCTTATCGACGTGAGGATGGCGATCTTAGATGCCACCTTGGACAACGCTAAATGAGATGAAAAGGAGCTGGCTGCTGCCCTTAAGGAACTAGAACATTTGCGTCACCTGGCTAAGTACTATCAGGACACCACACAGTCCGCGGTGTACTTGAGGAGTGAGTTCAAAGAGGCCTATAGAAAGTTCACAAATGAGTGACACCTTTTCACTGCGAAGATAGCCGAGCTCCAGGAAGATACTCTCATGGCACTCGTGACATGCAAGGATATGGAGCGATGGTACGAAAAGGCACAACAAGCTATAGAGTGAATCAAATACATTGGTGCAGTCCAATAGGGCCGAGATAAATAAGAACATGACATTCAGGTGTTGAACGAAATCAATCTAGATTGCATAAAGAAATTGATTGAATATTGGGCAAGAATGTCTCAGGAACCGCACCGAGAAATTGAAGAGAAATTGGCCAAATGCGAGAAGAATTGGGAAAAAACAACAAGGATATGAAGGATATCGGACTCCCCGAGTTCGACACACCCGACGACTTTGACGACATAGTCGAATCACACACCAAGCAAGATTTGTTATGGGCCAAAGAGCTAGCGAAGGTGACCGACATAGCGCCAGGACAGGTGAAACAATTTATGGAACACCTGATAAGAGCTCGGGCTGTGCTGCAGTAGTTAAGCATCAGTCTGGTGAAATATCGGGCACATGCAGTAAATATTAGAGGGATTTGATTTGCGCGGATCCGATGGAACAACACATATTTCCATATGCCCACACTTGCAAGGAGATGTTCATTAGTTGGTCGGAGTATGAAAAAAGTCACCCTTTCAAAGTGATATCTTGAGATAATTGTTGGAAAACTGTTATGAGAGAACGCCGCGTGGAAAATTCTGTTTTTCTAACTACACTTTAGCCGTTATTTTTAGTTAATTTTATGTTATAAATAAGAGCATCGACTGATTAGTTAAGGGTCGGTGGTTATTGCAATAAACTCTCTTTTCTAGTTTGTTAAGAATTATTTTGAAGCTGCCTTTAATTGAGAAGTCCTTCTGGACCAGAGACAAATTACATTTTCATCAAATGCATGTGTGATTGGACGTGGAGAAGAACTATTTCCTATATCGTCTGATGAATGGATTTTGTAATGAGTAAGAGCGATTGAATCTATTGTTAATTTATTTGATGTAATGTTTTATAGTTCTTTTATTTAATGATGAAGATGAATCGTTGTGTTATTATGTGATGGATGATTAGAGTAGGTGAATTATTTTGCTTGCCATTTTCTTATCACATACGTGTTTTCTCCCTGACAATTAGTATCTCAAACAGTAATTGGATGCTCACATGGTTAACACATTAGTACTAGGCATGTGGTATAGAATTGCCGCCTGCATGCTTGAGTAGCAGGTTATCTCAAGCTCAGCCTCTTCTCCAGTATTTAGAACCTTTTCCCATTTTATTGCCAAGTTGGTTTATACCGGCTTACAATCTTATATCGGTCCCACCTAAGAGAAAATACAAAAAGAGAAAGTCCGAACCGAAGGAGAGGCCTTCACAAGAAAACGCAAATCCCATCGATTAATTAGCTAGATCACAATATCTAGAGAACCATTCCACCATTAAACACTACAGAGTCTAATTGGGCCTCGGTGGAAGGTTTGGTTCTTGCTGTTGAACTAAAGCGATCTAGGACCCATCAACACGTAGATAGAAGAAATCATGCAGAAGAAGCGAATTACGCACAGAAGCACAACCTGTGTAGTAAACGAATGGGTAAGATAGAAAAACTGCGTGGATTGGGACATATAAAGACTGTTAAATGATATTAAAGTGCATAAATGATGGTTCACAAAACGTAATTTCAACACAACATGGAGACGCATTGTCATAAATGGAAAAAGCCGACAGAGATCGTGAGAAGCTAATAAATCGAGGCAAAAATATAGTGAAGGATATGGAATTAATGTTGCTTTAAAACAAGTATCGAATGAATAGTACTAAGGGATTAGACAATTAATACATTCGAGAAGGTAAAGGGACAACTGTCGAGAGTGTACAAAAGCTACTTAAGGGTCGAAAGGAAACATTATTGTCATTTGGAGTTTTGCAGCAAATAGAGAAAGTTGAGAGCAATAGTACAAAGACGAGAGCAGTGTTACAGAGCCCTAAACATAGTCACTGAGCTGAAGGAATTATCACAAGTAACAATATTCCAGAGATGGCACTTCCAAATGCAACAAATTCAGAACCAAAGAAAGCACGAACTAGGGCAACAACAACACTATCAGAAATCGAAGAGACTCCAGAATTGTCCTTCGCGTAGCCAAGGTTTCCAAGGTAATACATTCCACTGAGGAAGGCCAATGCCAAACCAGTGAAGTTAGAGAAGGAGGCCAAGCATGAAATGGTGACACCAACAATCCTAACTGGGTTATCATTGATGAGGATATGCTCGAAAAGGTGTCGCAGTTGAAATACACGGACCACAAGATCACAGACACGACGAAGTTCCCTGAACTTGCGCCACAACAATACTTGGAGAGGAAAATCAATGCAAAACATACTTGCCCATAGTTGATTCAAAGGCATGGGCCAGAGGGTTGGAGCGAGTTGGTCTGTTAAATCTCTTTGACATCCCACATTTTGGTCAGAGTGTGGAGATTAATGCATGTGTCAAGATGCTATTAACCTGTGTGCATTGTGGTTACTTGTGGTTAAATAAGCCGATTTGGATAGACATAGACCTAATTGTGCGCATCACAAGATTATCGACACAGGTAGAAGATCCTACATTATTGTTTACAGACAAAAAGAATGATAAGGCTTTGTCAGAGGCTATGAAGGAGAAATTTCACATAGTTTGAGGTATGCGTGGTTTGGACGAGCCAAGTATTTGTGATCCTACAGTACGATTTATGACATAGGCGCTGTCGTGCAAGCTACTGAGAAAGTGAAAGAAAGAGAAAATACCTACATGCATGATAGTTGCCGTCGAGAAATGTGTAGAAGGGGTATTGATGAGATGGGCATTATTTTTACTTAACCAATTCCTGCTAGATTGCGTGGAAGCGTAGGACAAGGGGATGTAGTTCCACTATTCTGGGTTACTTCTTCTCATCATGTTAGCCACATGGAAGGAACCAGAGGATGCACAGTTTTGGGTACGAAATACAAGCTGTGCTTGGCCGCTAAGTATCAAAACTTGTGGCAGACGACACACAAGGGACAACAGATTTACACCAATCTTGAATTCTATCTGTATAAGGAAATGATTAGGTAATGTATCTAGGATACACCAAGGAATTTTCCACAACTGGTAGAGACTTATAAACAGATTGCATTTTTCATGGAAGACTGTTATCATATGTATATACAAGCAAAGAAAGATTTGAGGGAGGAATGGGTCAAGTCAAACTACATAATAACCGAGGAGGACATACAACTTATTATGTAGGATTTGGAAGACAACTGGAAATTCCCATCAAACCAACAATAAATGGAAGTATCGGATCCTGAGATTGAATAAATACAAGACCTAGGAAATGTCGCAACAAAGACACCACTACACCTAAGAGGAGAGGGACAGGGAGTAGACAAAAGGAATGGCACTGGGGAAACAATGCAGGAGCCCATCCCACGAGCATGAGAGAAGAGAAAATAAGTACCCCAGAGGCCAGGAATCAAACAATGCAAGAAAATGAAGGATTTCAAGATACCTACTACTCAAACCCTCACAGAGGATGACTTCGACAAAATAAGTGACCAGGTGAAGGAAGTCACAGATGATGCATTCGAGCATTCGCAAAACCAACAGGAAGAAATGCATAGACAAATGCATGAGCATATGGCACAACTACGCCAATTGATGGAAACAACCAAGATAGGAACTATGCAACAAACAATTGAGGAACAAACGACAAGTACAACAAGGCTAGCCAAAGCAAGTCCAATGGTTTCCCAAGTATTAGAGGTAATGGGAGAGCACCAAATAGTTAAGTTGGTACCTGGAGTAATTGTGTTCCCATCAACAGAAATGTAAGAGAAAGCATGTGCACTAAGTCACTTAGATTTAGTCCTATCACATATACCGAGAGAAATTTTGCAAGGGTTACAGGTGAACATGGTGTAAGAATTGAACTTGCGTGCAACAAAAACCTATGATGAATTGGCTAAGACCACAACCAAGATTGCCAACATGCAAAGTGACTACAACAAAGTTGAACAAGAAAGGGATGCATCTGCGTAGGAGGCAGAACAAGTGAAGCAAGCCTTTCAAAAGTTTTGCAAAGAGATTCCAGAGGTACCAATGGAGGTGGATACTCCATTAGAAGAACATGTAGCAAGGATCAACGAAGCCATCCAGGGCTTCTGTACAAAAATTATGGACTTAGAAACACGAATGACACCAAGCACACCCCCAAAAGAAAGAGATCAAAGGGAGAAGACAATGAGCACAACAATATAAAGTATAAAGACGTTGAAATCATAATGTGCTAAGTGGTACGAGGCAATACATAAGTTTGGAATCAATTGTTGGAAGATAAAGAATTACAGAGTATTGAACAAAATCTTCAAGCTACGCAAGGGAAGGCTCAGAAGATTAAGGAAACTGTGAGTAGTTTTTCACCTCCCGAGAAGATGATGACAATGCAAAAAAATAAGAAATTGTACGCTGAAATAAACTAGCTAAGGGCCAAGCAACAAGCTCACACGGAAAAAATAGACACGTTACAGGCAGAAGCATTACAGGGCGCAAAAGAGATAGCATAAGTGTAGCTCATGTTCAAACAAGCAGTGGACATAGTGAAGGAGAAACGATAGAATCATATCACTACAGACTCAATAGAAACAATTTTAAGCGAAACAAAGGTCAAAGAGAAGACCAACACAACAAAGGGGTTTTTTGAAAAGTTCAAGGAAAAGTTGAAAAATGCCTAAGTGGCTTAGGATGAGCCACAGGTGAGTGTTGGGAGCTTGTTGGACAAACATTTTGGATGAGAAGAATTAAGTTTTGGAGCTGTGCTATACAGGTGGGATCAGAGCAGTGGAAAGAACACAGTGTGGAGGGCGCAATTTTGTAGAGTAAAACTAGGAAAAGCAACATGATGGCGTAAAAGCAGGGAAAACAACATGAAGGCATAAAAGTAGGAAAATAATCATACTGGTGAAGAAGTAGGGAAAGAAACATGCTGGAAAGTAAGTAGGGAAATGACTAGGACATATTAGGGTTTTGGGACAAACTAGTAGGGTTTTGAGCCCTAACTCTATGTATAAATATGTAATGGGTTGGGGAAGAATATGTTGTTGAGAGTAAGAGCTTAGGTTTCTTATGATTGAAGATCTATGCTTGAGGTTTATGCGAGATTTTGCAGAGATATGATCGCACTGCAGAGCGATGAGGCTAGAGTGAGGATTATAACAAGTTGAATATATTGTAAGCGCAATGCACAAGCCTAAGATGATTACTGCATGAAGATTAATATAGAAGGAATGCATTGTGGACGTAGCTCAAGGATTGGGTGAACCACGTTAAAATCTTGCGTCTGAATGTGTTTTGTTGATGTGATTTCTCATGGATGTTATCTTTATGCATGATTAGTATAGATCAGATTAATATATACTTGATGTGCAATAATAATGAGTAATTCAACAGATTGTTTAAGTCGCGATCTACAAAATACTATTTCAGCATGCTGTGATTTATGGTACTGATGGATCTTGGATGGATTAATGACACATGAATGTTATGGTAAAAGTAATGCACTGTTAGTTGATGGGAACTGCACATAGGCTGTGTTGTCTAAGAAAAGTATAGTAAGTAAGGATATTGCGCACATGATGACTAAGTATAGATGATTATGATGATAGCCTCACATCTCCTCATCCTGCCGAAAACTTGGTTCCTGCATCCCTAATAGATGCCTCGGGTGAGACTTCACTCGCATGTAGGTGATGCCGAAAGGGACGATGTCTAAAGGGTTTGTTGGTTGAATACCTTGAACCTAGGGTCTTATAACCGAGCACAAACAATATTCCAACAGTGTGTGTTTGTTTTGTAAGCTGTTAACTTTATTTGTAGTAAGGAAATCACTATATTTCAAGATACCTAGGTACTAGAGTAGGGATTTCAACATGGTATCAAAGCGTGTTGAAAATCAACATGGTATCAGAGCAGTCTCTCTAAGAGCGAGCCTATCTCAGGTTGCACAACGAAAAATCTATTAGATATGAGTGACCATGATATAGATCTAGTTCAGATATAGGGTTACAACAACACATCTATTGGATTAGGAATGCCACAGTGGGTGTTTGAAGGATCAATCATAGACCCACTATATTTTGTAGCAGATATACCAAATCTACATGAGATATTAGTAGATCTATAAACCAACAGGAAAAAATTGAAGGACAAATTTCAGGGAAACAACTGTACTACAGTCAGATTGGTCACTGAGGAAAGCATGAGTATTCTGTTATAGGTTGCGTGGTAACAACGCGGGTATTAGTATATTGGTCGCATGGAAAAATGAGAGTATCAACATAAAGGTCGCATGGTTGGCACAGGTCAGTGTGGGTAGAGGCCTTATAGGTCAGTATAGGGGAAGTTTCAATAGCCAAGGCATAACAACATATCCGAGCAGTGGGTAGAGTTCAAGTAACATAAAATATTTGTTGGGTGGCTTTATGAGCAATGGAAGGAGGTAAAACAACCAACAATGAGGTATCATATAGGTGAAGAAGTACTTTCACCTAGATATATAAGCCACGAGAGAGCACATAGGAGCAAATGACTTTTTCTCATGTGCTTGAGTCATCCACTTTGTAGCAAAGACAAACTTTTTCTCAAGTGCTTGAGTCACGAAGCACTGTGACTCATGGGGATCTCAGATTGGTGAAGGAATTTCATCTAGAGATCATAGGATGACAAACCTATTAGATTCAGTGACTCATAGATAGAGAAAAGTGTTGATGATTACAACTATGTGAGACATTCTCCAGAACACAAACTTGAGAGAGAACCCTTGAGAGGGGTGTGTGGTTCCTATCTGAGACAGATATGGAACGTAGAGATGGCCTCCTCCTTACAGAGAATTGAGAATAAATCCATATGATTCTCCTGTGTAATGCAGTGAGAAAGGAGATCTGCAGAGTTGGACGTGCCTGTGGCTGAGCACAAGGTGAACGTGTGAAATCCCAAAGTGTTGGGTCATCATGAGACAGAGATGAAGATGATGTATTATCCTCTTCTGAGCAGAGAGTTGATGATGAACTCCATATGAATCTCCTTTGTAATGCAGTGGGAAAGAAGATCTGTTGAGTGGACGTGCTCGTGGACGAGCACATGTGAACGTGATCCTAGTGGCTGAGTACTGGTGAGAGTGGTTCTTCTATGTAATGCAGTGTGAGCCAGATATATAGACATCCCTATGGATGTGCCCCTAGTGGCTGAGCACTAGTAGGTGTATGATATCCCTTGCTAAATTGTTCAAGAGTCAGACTTACCCGTAACCCTAATTATAATGTAAAGGGTACAGGTCAACCCCACCTTAATGTAAAAGATAATTAATGTAAAATATAATTAATTAATTGACAAGTCTTATATAAATAAAGGTGAATCCCCATTGAGGAAACACACTTATCATATTGTCATCTCATGATTTCATAAGTTGTGGTATGAAATTATGAGAATTGCAACACCCTCTTGCGCACTAGTTTTGTTGATGGTGTGGGAGGTATTTCTCTTGAGGAATATATAAAAGGATTGGCTGGGTTTTATTCCCTTGTTGAGAAGGGTTTCCTAGAATACTTCTTGTGTTCTTGTGCATGGTTATTCTTCTTGTGATCTTGGTTTGCTGCAAGTAGTTATGGTTTAAGTAATAGCTTAACAGAAATTTAAAGAGGATACATGAGCCATAGCTCATTGAAAATATAACATGGTATCAGAGCAGTTCTTGAAGATGATCATTGCACAATTGCATAAAGGTTGCCAAAACCTTTACCACTGATATAAGAAAAGAAGTCCAGACTCCTTTTTTATTTTTTGTGGGGATTTGATGACCTCAGTCCAACCATACGAGAGAGACAGAATGAAGCTTCCAGTTCTATGTTTTTGAACAACACTGTGAAAAACGAAATAAAGGGTTGTGGCTAATTTCTTGAGGTCTATGAGACAGTCCTAAGAAGGTCGAAGCCTACCCTAGATCGCATGATGTTTTGTTATTATGGATGCCTTGTTTTTGTATAAATTGCTGATTGGTTTTGGAATGGGAGATACTAGAAATTGTTTGCAACAATCCCCTTTTCTCCTGCAGTCCAATTGTAACAACACTACATACCTACAAATGTCCTTATTCAATAGTCTAGCCCTCCAACCATCTGCGACTAGACTCCCTTTGCTGGTCGAGCCTCCCTAGGACCTATGGCTGGGTTCCAAAGGGCCTGCTATTCTCTGTTGACCGATCCCTCTAACACTTGCGGCTGTCTCAGAATTACATGCCGAGCCCTCCCAATCATAGATGGATCATGAAATAATCTTACTGGTCATTTATGTCAGAACTAGGATCAGAAGCTTGCTCTCTTCTTGGCTGGTTCTGATCATTATATGCTTTCATTGTCAAAGAAATATGTCCTGTTTGTATATTTGCTTATAATAATTTGACAGTCACCTTTTGATAATGCACCATTTCTAATGATTTACCACATTAAGATGAATCCAACTTTAGGTTCACAATGTGATGCAAGGGTTACCGCGAAATGCCACTAATATTTCACAGAAGGTCAATTTACAAGCTGTATTTACAACCACACTAATTGGAAGAAGTTCTCACATAAACTCCTTCCTTTTGGATGATGAAAATAGTGCAATGACCTACTATCTCTACCATAGCTGGCAAGATGATGAAGATTCCTTTGAGATGTCCCAAAAACAATGCTTTAAAGTTTAATGTGAATGGCGTTCTCCCCATTGATTGGATTTCTTTAGGGCTAAGGCAACTGCTATTCAAACCATCATTCAACTGCCCACTTTGCAGATCCAATGATTAGGGTAAAGGTTTTCCACCCTACTCACTTGAAGATATTGATGAAAAGAGTGGACCAATAAAACTTACTGAAACACAAATACCTATGGACAAGTCAATTTTCTGAACTGCATCTATGTTGTCCTATTGCTCCAGTCTTCCATCCTTTGATGTCATTCATTGATGCAAGTGTTTAATGATGGTGCTGGTTTATACTCCAACAAACATAGAAGGATGTTAATAACTTGCCCAAGTACATTGAAGATGTTGATTACAGACTAGATTGAACCTTTTAATATAGATCTGAAATCAAGTTGTAACAATGTTGAGTAGAAACAAGAGATACAAGGATAGTTACAACAATGTGTTTAGAATGTTGATAAAAGTCAACAACGGACATGACCTTGTAAAGGTTGATGCAAACTTCGTAAAATATTTGTGTGGTATAGATGGCTACAAGACAAACAAGAAGAACCTCCATTGGTGTACACTCTCATGTATGCACTTGTATATACATATATTGTTTGCATCATTGTCATAAGGATATTTACAAGAGAAAGGAATCCCTGGGGAAAACCATGAACCCAGAGAAGTCTCAGTGCATTCAGAAGAACAACACACTGGAAGTAAAGACTCCAGGTTTGATTGTTTTATTTATCATGAATATAACCTATATTTCTAAGGTTGCTACATTACAAGTAGGTGTTGTAGCTATGACAACAATCCTTAAAATGTTTTGATTCTAGAGATGTACTCATGAATGTCCACTAGGATATATTCTTGTCTTGTTTCCTTTCGTTTTCTTTTCTTGTTCCATGCAGGTTAACGACAAAATAATATGCTTATCCTTCAGAGTTCAGAGGGAGTCCCTTGACTCAGAAGGAGTCCTAGCAATTAAGGAAAAGAGGCATTATCTTCTTTCTCTTCAACAATCCATAGGGAGATATCCATTGACACAGTTGTTCCAATTGATATTCCTAGGAACATTGCAGTAGGCCATAAAATGCCTGTCTGAGGTTGAAAAACTCTGGAAGAAGTAGAAAGACATGCAACTGATGGAAGTATTGAGAAATATAAAACGAGACTTGTAGTCAGAGGATTCTCACAAGCAGAGGGAGTGAACTATGATGAATACATATTTATCTAGTAACCCGATGCACTACCATTTGTTCTACCATCCATGAGTTAGAAACTACATTAGATAGATGGAATCTTGATGAGTTTGGGGTTTCAACAAGAGTATTTATGATCCAAACCTATACTATCACATTATTGGTGACGAGAGCCTAATTTTGATGACTTATTCAGGAAGTCGTGTTGTTGAATACAAGCAAGCCTCAACCTCTGATTCCGAGATAAGGGATCTGGGTATGATGCACTACTTCTTGGGACAAGAAGTATGACCAAGGACCAATGAGACTTTTCCTAAGTCAAGAAAACATATAGTGGGGATATTAAATAAGTTCAGTATTACATAACGCAAATCCATGTCTACACCGATGTTGATGGATTTGATGACAAATAAATGATGATGATTCAAACGAGATTGATCCACAACTGATTGGATCATTGATGTATATAGTTAACGCTAGAATTGATATATGCTATGAAACAAATGTTCTTAGTCAATCCATGAGTCAGCTGAGACAGACTCACTGGATAGCAGTAAAACATGTATTGAGATATATACGAGGCACAGTTGGACATGGCCTGAGATATGCCTCTAGTGAGAACTTGAGTTTGCAGGGATATGCCAATACAGATTGAGCAAAGAGAACAGTGGGCCAGAAGAGCACATCCGATTGTTGTTTTACCGTGAAGTTTTCCATGATTTCCTGGTGCAATAGGAAACAAGGCTCTGTGGCCTTGAGTACCACAGAAGCAAAGTATATAGCATTGAGTGTGTGAGGCAATGTGGCTTCACAAGATTCTAACAAATTTACTTGATCATGAGATGGATTCTATGATGATAACTAAAGCTGTGCTTGAAGCTCTTTGAGAACCTGATGTTTCATGAAAGATCGAAACACGTTGAGATAAAATATCATTTTTGAGAGACATGATGCAGAGGAAAACAACACACGTACTGTACCTTCCTACAGATGAGCAGATTGCATACATCTTCACCAAATTGGCTTGGCGAAGAATACCTCCCTAGTTGAGAGGGAGTGTTGATAACTACAGCTAAGATAAAGTTCAAAGTACTTCCATGTGAGACTTGGCCTGATGAAGAATGTCTCCCTAGTTGAGAGGGAGTGTTGATGATTGCAGCCATGTGAGACATTATCTAGGACACAAACCTGAGAGAGAACCCTTGAGAGGGGTGTGTGGTTCCTATATGAGACAGATCTGGAACGTAGAGATGGCCTCCTCCTTACAGAGAGTTGAGAAGAACTCTAGACAATTCTCTTATGTAACGTAGTGAGGAGGGAGATTTGCAGAGTTGGACGTGCCTATGGTTGAGCACAAGGTGAACGTGTGAAATCCCAAAGTGCTGGGTGCATCGTCATGAGACAGAGATGAAGATGATGTATTAGCCTCCTATGAGCAGAGAGTTGATGATGAACTCCATATGACTCTCCTGTGTAATGCAGTGGGAAAGAAGATCTATTGAGTGTACATGCCTGTGGACAAGCACATGTGAATGTGATCCTAGTGGCTGAGCACTAGTGGGTGTATGCGATCCCTTGCTATATTGTTCAAGATTCAGACTTACCTCTAACTGTAATTGTAAAGTAAAGGGTTCAGGTCGGCCCCACCTTAATGCAAAAGATAATTAATGTAAAAGATAATTAATATAAAAGATAATTAATATGGTAATTATTAATTATATTTTGAGTTATTGAGGTCGGCCCTATTGTGTCAAAAGACACATCATTTGATGTGACAAGTCTTATATAAATAAAGGTGAATCCCATTTGAGGAAACACACTTATCATATTGTCATCTCATGATTTCAGAAGTTGTGGTATGAAATTATGACAATTGCAACACCCTCTTGTGTGCTAGGTTTGGTGATGGTGTGGGAGGTCTTTCTCTTGAGGAATATAGCAAAGGATTGGCTAGGTTTTCTTCCCTTGTTGAGAAGGTTTTCCCAGGATACTTCTTGTTTTCTTGTGCATGGTTATTCTTCTTGTGATATTGGTTTGATGCAAGTAGTTATGGTTCAAGTAATAGCTTAACAAAAATTTAAAGAGGATACATGAGCCATAGCTCATTGAAAATCTAACATGGTATCAGAGCAGGCCCCAAAGATGATAATTGCACAATTGTAGAAAGGTTTCCAAAACCTTTACCACTGATATAAGAAAACAAGGCCAGACTCCTTTTTATTTCATGTGGAGATTTGATGACCTCAGTCCTACCATAAAGAGAGATTGACTGAAGCTTCTAGTTCTGTGTTTTTGAACAACATTGTGAAAAAGGGAATAGCGAACTGTCTCTAAGTTCTTGAGGTCTGTGAGAGAGTCCTAAGAAGGTCGAAGCCTACCCTAGACCACATGATGTTTTGTTATTATGGATGCCTTTTTTTTGTATAAATTGTTGACTGGTTTTGGAATGGGAGATCCCATAAATTGTTTGCAACGATCCCCTTTCCTCCTGCAGTCCAACTGTAGCAAGTCTACATACCTACAAATGTCCTTCTTCAATAGTCTAAGCCCTCCAACCTCCTGCGGCTAGACTCCCTTTGCTGGCCGAGCCTCCCTAGGACATGTGGCTTAGCTCCAAAGGGCATGGAACTACCTATTCTCTATTGGCCGAGCCCTCTAACACTTGCGTCTGTCTCAGAATTATAGGTCATGCCCTCCCAGTCGTAGATGGATCATGAAATAATCTTATTGGTCGTTTATGCCAGAACTAGGATCATAATCTTTCTCGCTTCTTGGCTGGTTACGATCATTATTTGCTTTCATTGTCAAAGAAATATGCCATGTTTGTATATTTTCTTCTAATATTCTGACAATCACCTTCTGATAATGCACCATTTCTAATGATTTACCACATTCAGATGGATCCATATTTAGGTTCACAATGTGATGAAAGGGTTACCGTGAAATACCACTAATATTTCAAAAAAGGTCAATTTACAAGCTATATTTACAACCACACTAATTGGAAGAACTTCTCACAAAAACTCCTTCCTTTTGAATCATGAAAATAGTCCAACGAACTACTACCTCTGCCATAGATGGAAAGATGATGAAGATTACTTTGAGTTGTCCCAAAAACAATGCTTTAAAGTTTAATGTGAAGGGCGTTCTCCCCATTGATTGGCTTTCTTTATGGCTAAGGAAATTGCTGTTCAAACCATCATTCAACTTCCCACTTTGCAGATCCAGTGATTAGGGTAAAGGTTTTCCACCCTATTCACTTGAAGATATTGATGAAAAGAGTGGACCAATAAAACTTACTGAAACACAAAGACCTATGGACAAGTCAATTTTCTAAACTACATCTATGCTGTCCTATTGCTCCAGTCTACCATCCTTTGATGTCATTCATTGATGCAAGTGTTTAATGATGGTGCTGGTTTATATTCCAGCAAACATAGAAGGATGTTAATAACTTGCCCAAGTACATTGAAGATGTTGATTACAGACTAGATTGAACCCTTTAATACAGATCTAAATTCAATTTGTAACAATGTTGAGTAACAACAAGAGCTACAAGGATAGTTACAACGTGTTTAGAATGTTGATAAAAGTCAACAATGGACATGACCTTGTAAAGGTTGATGCAGACTTCGTCAAATATTTGTGTGGT
This sequence comes from Picea glauca, assembly GCA_000966675.3. NCBI lineage: Eukaryota > Viridiplantae > Streptophyta > Pinopsida > Pinales > Pinaceae > Picea > Picea glauca. The sequence goes on along the minus strand of JZKD02S0778015.1, from coordinate 126,191 downwards.
ATAGATGGCTACAAGACAAACGAGCATAACATCCATTTGAGTACAATCTCAGGTATGCACTTGTATATACATATATTGTTTGCATCATTGTCATAAGGATATTTGCAGGAGAAAGGAACCCTTGGTGCAAACCGTGGACCCAAAGAAGTCTCAATGCATTCAGAAGAACAACACACTAGAAGTAAAGACTCTAGGTTTGATTGTTTTATTTATCATGACTATAACCTACATATCTAAGGTTGCTACATTACAAGTAGGTGTTGTAGCTGTGACAACAATCCTTAAAATGTTTTGATTCTAGAGATGTACTCATGAATCTCCACTAGGAGATATTCTTGTCTTGTTTCCTTTCGTTTTATTTTCTTGTTCCAGGCAGGTTAACACCAAAGGAAGATGCTTATCCTTGAAAATTTAGAGGGAGTCACTTGACTCAGAAGGAGTCAAACAGATTAAGGAAGATAGGCATTATCTTCTTCCTCTTCAACAGTCCAGAGTGAGATAGCCATTGACATAGTTGTTCCAATTGATATTCCCAAGAACATTGCAGTAGGCCATCAAAGTTCTGTCCTAGCTTGAAAAACTCTGCAAGAAGTAGAAATACATGCAACTGATGGAAGTATCAAGAAATATAAAATGATACTTGTAGTCAGAGGATTCTCACAAGCAGAGGGAGTGAACTATGATGAAGACATATTGATCTAGTAACCCGATGCACTATCATCTGTTTTACCATCCATGAGTTAGAAACTACATCAGATAGATGGATTCTTGATGAGTTTGGGGTTTCAGCAAGAGTATTGCTGATCCAAATCTATACTATCACATTATTGGTGACGAGAGCCTGATTTTGATGACTTATTCAGGAAGCCGTGTTGTTGAATACAAGCAAGCCCAAACCTCTGATTTTGAGATAAAGGATCTGGGTATGATGCACTATTTCTTGGGACAAGAAGTATGACAGTGGGGATATTAAAAAAGTTCAGTATTATAGAATGCAAATCCATGTCTACCCCGATGTTGATGGATTTGACGAAAAATAAATGATGATGATTCAAATGAGATTGGTCCACAACTGATTGGATCATTGATGTATCTCGTTAACACCAGTCCTGATATATGCTATACAACAAATGTTCTTAGTCAATCCATGAGTCAGCTGAGACAAACTCACTGGATACAAGTAATGAATGTATTGAGATATATACGAGGCATAGTTGGTCATGGCCCGAGATATGCCTCTAGTGAGAACTTGAGTTTGCAGGGATATGTCAATACAGATTGAGCAGATAGAACAATGGACCAGAAGAGCACATTCGATTGTTGTTTTGCCGTGAAGTTTTCCATGATTTCCTGGTGCAGTAGGAAACAAGGCTCTGTGGCCTTGAGTACCACAGAAACAAAGTATATAACATTGAGTGTGCGAAGCAGTGTGGATTCACAAGCTTCTGATAGATTTACTTGATCATGAGATGGATTCTATGATGATAACTAGAGCTGTGTTTGAATCTCTTTGAGAATCCGATGTTTCATGACAGATCGAAACACATTGAGATAAAATATCATTTTTGAGAGACATGATGCAAAGGAAAACAACACACGTGATGTACCTTCCTACACATGAGAAGATTGCAGAGATTTTCACTAAATTGGATTGGTGAAGAATACCTCCCTAGTTGAGAGGGAGTGTTGATAACTACAACTAAGACAATGTTCAAAGTACTTCCGTGTGAGACTTGGCTTGATGAAGAATGCCTTCCTAGCTGAGAGGGAGTGTTGATGATTGCAACTATGTGAGACATTCTCCATGACACAAACCTGAGAGAGAAATCATAAGAGGGGTGTGTGGTTCCTATCTGAGACAGAGCTAGAACGTAGAGATGGCCTCCTCCATACAGAGAGTTGAGAATAACTCCAGATGATTCTCCTATGTAACGCAGTGAGAAAGGAGATCTGCAGAGTTGGACGTGCCTGTAGTTGAGAACAAGGTGAATGTGTGAAATCCCAAAGTGATGGGTGCATCGTCATGAGATAGAAATGAAGATGATGTATTAGCCTCCTCTAAGCAGAGAGTTGATGATGAACTCCAAATTAATCTCCTGTGTAATGCATTGGGAAATAAGATCTGTTGAGTGGATGTGCTTGTGGATGAGCACATGCGAAAGTCATCCTAGTGGCTGAGCACTAGTGAGAGTGGTTCTTCTTTGTAATGTAGTGAGCCAGAGATATAAACATCCTTATGGATGTGCCCTTAGTGGCTGAGCACTAGTGGGTGTATGAGATCCTTTGCTATATTGTTCAAGAGTTAGACTTACCTATAACCCTAATTGTAATGTAAAGGGTACAGGCCGACCCCACCTTAATGTAAAATATAATTAATATAAAAGATAATTAATATGGTAATTATTAATTATATTTTGATTTATTGAGGTCGACCCTATTGTGCAAAAAGACACATCATTTGATGTGACAAGTCTTATATAAATAAAGGTGAATCCCCATTGAGGAAACACACTTATCATATTGTCATCTCATGATTTCAGAAGTTGTGGTTTGAAATTATGAGAATTGCATCACCCTCTTGTGTGCATGGATGTTTATTGGTTTGCTGCAAGTAGTTTTGGTTCAAGTAATAGCTGAACAAAAATTTAAAGAGGATACATGTGCTATAGCTCATTGAAAATCTAACAAAAAGAAGGATTTTTTCTCAAGGAGATCTTAGTAAGGGGTGAAGAAAGACTTTTACCTAGAGATCTATTCAGTCCAAAGGAGAAAATAAGCTGACATAGCGACAATAAACATATTTGGTAACAAGGTCAGATCTACGCAGATCTAAGCCGCATGAGCAGTCAGTACAATGTTGACTAGAAAACAGATCTGATAGCAAGGACATATCTGGGTAACAGAGTAGTTGCAGGTACACGATCGTACAAAAGAAACATAGGTGATAGGTTTCAGGAGTTGGCTGTTTATCAGTGGACATAAAATATGAAAAAATCATGGGAGTTATTCAACAGTCTGAAGTAGGACTTAGGGACCCATGTGGAGCTTGGTGACAATGCTAAGTATGCAGTGAATGGGAAGGAAATTGCCATGTTCTAACTTGATTCAGGAGGTTCGTTAGAGACCCATGATGTGATTTATGTATCAGAACTAAAGAATAACTTGCTCTTCGTTTTAGTTTTAGAGGAAAATGGTTTTGTTGTGACTCTTCAGAGAGGGAAATTACTCATACGTTCATAGGGAGATAGCACTAACACATCAGTGAACATTGGTTGTATAAATTTAATGACAAAATCAACGTGATCTATATTCTTTCATACATTTAGCAACCAAGAGATAACTGTCATCTATGAACTCTGAAATGTATAAACCCACATTCAAAAAATATTATGATAAAAAATACACATTGCCAAGCACTTTTGCAGTGGAATAAATAAAATGAACAACAATCACACATCCATGTAATACTCATAAATTTACGCAACCAGCTCGGGAAAACCCCAATGTGGGGAAACCCAAAGAGAGAGAGATTTTGTTAGCTTCAGGAAAGTTATATCAGCAACAACATACAATTTCCAACAAGGGAAAAATTCACTTATAGCACCCCAAAAAATCCCCAATTTTCTGCCTAGAGAATCATGCCAAAACCGTACTGTTGTATGACCTCCCTTGAATGTACAACACCTCAAAATTTGTGCCCACAGTCAGCTATATGGACATAACTATACTACCTCTTCTCCAACAAGAAATACTCCAATTAGCCTCGAATTTTGTGCTCACAATCAGCCTTGAAAATCATGCTCTCTTTCTTTTTGTACAGGCCATACAGATCCGTACAGTATGGCCTCCAACAACTACAAATAACTCAACAAATTCACAACAAAAATATCCTTGGGAAATGCACCCAGATTGGTTCCCTTTCCTCTCCTTCTCAAAGCTCTCTCGAAAATCTCTCAATCTATTATTCTCTTGTGTCTTGCACACTACCCAATGCCTTCTCTTATAATTTAAAAATGACCTTTCACCTTCCAAGTGTCTTTTCCCCTTCCCCATACCTAAATCCAAATGCCAAGATCTAATATTTCCATTACATGATCAAGGGACATGATTCATTCCCTCTAAAATAAATCACTTAAAACATTAAAGTACAATTTCACTTTATAAGATAAGTGTACTTTATGAAATAAAGCCACTTTAATATTAGAAGGTATACTTAATAAAAAAAATCACTTTAATAAAAGAACTACTTTATTACAACTTTATAAAAGTCCATTACAAAGTCAAGTGCCTAGTAGTGAAAATACAAGGTCACTTCCGCATACAAGACAAATTATGCACAATACCTCCTGATCTATAAAATCTAACTTTCCCTCTTAGCGAGGGATGTACTTGCTTCGATCACCATCATCTGGTCCCATCACACTGTTCGTAGTAGGAGCCCCCTCTGATCCTGGAGCCAATCCCAACAACTGCACAGAACTCGAACCATAAGACCTCCTCCCGACAACTAGTCTAAACCCGAAGCTCCTGGGAGAATCCACTCCACCCTGAGCTTCTGTTCGATCACACCAGCTGAGCCTCCTGTCGATGCTTAGAAGAGACTCCCTCTCTTTCCTCAGAATGCAAAACTGAATCCTTGGGCCCACCGTAGTATCAGGAGCCTCATGTTCTTCATCTGACCCTGAATCATAACCGGAAGGTTGTCCTCAGAACATGTACAACCTATCCATCCGATCACCAATCAACTGTGGTTCAACCGGATCTGCTCCCTCCCTGTAGACAAATACATGTCCCCTCTTGAACAATGTACAATATCCAACATCCTCCAAGGATGTGACTGAGAGAAAGTTAACCCTCAACCCTGGAACAAAGAGAACTCCATCGACCTCGAGGAGTCCCCCATACTCGAGTCAGAATCTAACCCTTCCAACTCCACGTACAACTTGTGCCATACCTCCTTCACTCTCCACCAGCCGGTCAAGACCCGTCTCTATGATAATAAGGAATACTCGCTAGATTCCCATCATGTGACAAGAGGCTCCATTGTCAACAATCCATCTGTTATCACCCCCAAATCCTCCACTACCGACACTGGATACTAGAGTGACCAAAGAAAATTCCATATTAAACTTGAATGAAAAGTCCTCCAGTTCTGCTATATTAGGTCCCTCTTGTTCCTTCTTCTTCTTCTTCCTCTCAGGACACTGAGAAGCAAGGTGCCCCAACTGGTTACAACAATAACATCTTACTTTACTCAAGTCCCTCCCGAAATTTCCATTCTTCTTCCCCTTTCCATTTGCAACAAGAGAAACATCTTCATCAACTCCATCTGTCTTCTGTCCACTATTCTGAGATCCTTCCCATATCTCCTCCTGAGTGAAATTGTCCCACAGTCTTCTCCAATCTGGAAGATGCTCATGACCCACCACACACTTCATGAAGACTTCCCATTCCTTGCTGAAGACTTTCAAGGCTATCCTCACCAACTCTAAATCTGATATGACCTCCCCAACTGTAGCTAGCTCATCTTTCACTTGAGCTACCCAGGTAATATAAGAATACACATTCTCCCCCTTACCCATCTTAGTATCATGCAATTTGTCTTTCAAGACCATCTTCTGGTTTTCATTCTTTGCCTCCTACAAGTTTTTCAGTGCATCCCACTTCATTTTATATGTCTTCTTCTTAGCCAAGTGTGGGATAAGGTGGTCCATCATCCCATCCAAAATAAACCTCTGAGCTTTGGCCTCCTTTACCTCATGCAAATCCAAAGCTATCGGGTCTGCTGATGGAACAACAACTATGGTGTTGACAAAGCTCCAAATTTTGTTCTCCTTGAGAATAACTGACATCCTGACTTTGCATTGCAAATAGTTGGAGATCCCATCCAATTGGTCCTCATACCTAATGCAAACAACCATCTCCCTATCAATTGTTCAATGGAAAACAAAAAAAATATCCCCCCCTTCAAATCTTGCCCAAAAATAACACTGCTCACTGTAACTCAGAGCCCAAGATTTGATACCATGTAGAGATTTAATGAAAAAATGAACATGCATTATATTTTGTCATACACTTAGCAACCTAGATATAACTGTCATCTATCAACTCTAAAATGCATAAACCCACATTCAAAAAATAGTATGAACATAAATACACATTGCCAATCATTTTTGCAGCAGAATAAACACAATGAACAACAATCACACATCCATGGAATACTCAGAAATTTAGGCAACCATCCAGGGAAAACCTTAGTGTGGGGAAACCCAAAGAGAGAGAGAGATTTTGTTAGCTTCAGGAAAGTTATATCAAGAACAACATACAATTTCCAACAAAGGAAAGACTCACTTACAACACCGAAAACAATCCCCAATTTTTTTCCTAGAGAATCGTGCCAAAACTGTATTGCTGTACGACCTGCCTTGACTGTACAACACCTTGAAATTCATGCTCACAGTTAGCTATATAGATAAAACTGTATGGTCCCTTCTACAACAATAAACAATCCAATTAGCCTTGAATTTCATGCCCACAATCAACCTTGAAAACCATGCCCTCTTCCTTGCTGTACAGATTGTATGAATCCATATAGTACGACCTCCAACAACAAAAAATAACTCCACAAATTCACACATAAAATCTCCTTGGGAAATGTGCCCAATATCCCTTGGGAAATGTGCCAAGGTTGCCGCCCTTTCCTCTCCTTCTCAAAGATCTCTCAAAAATCTATCAATCTCTTCTTCTCTTGCAAACTACCCAATGTATTCTCTTATAATTCGAAAATGTTTCATCTTCCAAGTGTCTTTTCACTTTCCCCATCCCTAAATCCAAAGGGAAAGATATAATCTTGCCTTTACTCCAAAATAAATCACTTAAAATATTAAAGTACAATTTTACTTTATAACATAAGTGCACTTTATGAAATAAAGTCACTTTAATATTAGAGGGTACACTTAATAAAAAAATTCACTTTAATATTAGAGGGTACACTTAATAAAAAATTCACTTTAATAAAATAACCACTTATTACAACTTTATAAAAGTCCATTACAAAGTCAAGTTCCTTGTAGTGAAAATATAAGGTCACTTCTGTTAGAATATAGAAGATTGTGTGCTCGTTTTACCATTGACGATACCCTCGTCACCCAACCATAGGCCGAAGCCACCCTCCGAGCACCTTAACCTCGACTGACAATTACTCAGGGAGCAAACCCTAGGCTAGATAGCCAAACAAGTTGTAGCGCATCTTCCTCCAAGGATAGCGCACCAACAATAGCTAATCAGATAGTCCAAACCCTAGCCAAAAGATAGTCCAAGCTCATACTGAAAACTAGCTGCTGCTGCAGCTACACCTGCAACCCTCCTCCACATGTGCACACCAAACTGGGAACTACAATGCGCACCAGTTGCTCTCTGCAATTCTGAGATGTGTCAAATGAGAATTGGCACCCTGTATTTATACTGGTTCTACTAGATTTGTTGGGGCCGACTTCTCCTTCTGGATATGTGTTTGTTCAGTATATTATTATTATTTCTGGCCGAATTCTTCTCTTGGAGGCTAATAGCCTAATATAAATTATCTTCTTGAGCTGACACGACTTCTAGGGTTATTAGCCAACTCATTAGGGTTTTCCCTTGCTTTCGAGAGTCTTCTATTCTCGTCAGGTTTACACATGGAGGAAAATACCTCCCGCAGCTACCATAATATTAACACTCCCTCCTATCTAGGGAGGTATTACAGGTAATGGTCTTGAGCACAAAAACATACCATTTACCCAATAGCATCAATATAGTAGTCTAGACTATCTCATGACTAGATCATGAGTATCACCATCATCATCAGTTGCATCATCTCTCAAAACCATACTTCATCTGAGTAATTAGACATGATGTTGGATAAGTCACTCACACCATAGAGTGATACAAGAGCCATTCTTATAATCTAGAAGAGTAAATGCTCTGAACCATTTTCCATCTGGAAAAATCGTTGTTCATCATTCGTCTGGATGATGATTATCTCCAATAAACTGCTGATAGTCTTCAAGGCAATTAGAATAAAAATAGAACACAACTGTGTCTATCCATAGTAGTGCATAACACAAAGTAACACACAAGTACTTGATCAACAACGTATAGTCACGGACAGTGGAACATATCCACCACAGTAGTCTTCATCTACTGTCATACATTATTCATAACAAACATCTGATAACAACTTGCATAGAAACAATGTTATGATATAAACTGAATCATTTGGGCCAATATTTCACTCACATCTGTGAGCTCTAAAAGAATATTTACCTCAGGAATAGTGGAACATATCCACCACAATAGTCTACATCTACTGTCATATAGTCTTCATAACAAACATCTGATAACAACCTGCACAAAAACAATGTTATGATATAAATTGAATTATCTGGGCCAATCTTTCACTCACATCTATGAGTTCTGAAAGAATATCTGCCTCAGAGTAGAATAATGAGATATCTGGACTATTCTTCTCAAGAAAGGAAGAATAATTGTTCTGTCTTCTGAACCTGAACCATTCCCCACCCTGGGCCATTCTTCCTACACTAATAAAAGTGCACCCTGGAGAGAATGTATAACCATAAGGAATATTGAGTCTGGACCATTCCCCACCCTGGGCCATTCCTCCTACACTAAACAAAGTGCACCCTGGAGAGAATGTATAAACCCTAAGGAATGTTTGTCCTTGATTGCTGAGCCTGGACCATTCCCCACCCTGGGCCATTCCTCCTACACTAGTCAAAGTGCACCCTGGAGAGAATGTATAAACCCTAAGGAATGACTATCCGGACCATTTCCTCTGTTAACCACAAGAGGAAAAGACTGTACTGCATCAACCTCCAAAACAAACCATTCCTCATGTTAACCACAATGATAAATCGCTGTTCGGCGAGGCAGGCCAGTCTTCTTGAGTAACCCTCAAGAAGAGAGACTCCCATAGACCACTCCCCATGTTAACCACAATGGGAAGTCACTATCTATGATACATCAACAATCATATTACTTCCTATGTTAACCACAATAGGAAGTGACTGTCCGTCAGAAGTCTCAATCCACTTTCCGAACATGAAAGCATCTGTCCAAGATGGACTATTTTTCAAATTTAAAGATGAATGTCTTCAATAATGTTTTCAGTGCTCCCTCCTAACTTGGAGAGTCATTTCTTCCTTTTTCAATAAGAAGGAAGTTGTTTCCACGAGCTCTAGCTTGAGTACGCAAACTCTTTCATCTTGGATATAAGTTTTACCAAAATGTCTGCTTATCTTCTCATTTGTGGAGATATGTATTGGAGAATCATTTTCTCCTTTCTGGACTTCATCATGGATAATGTAATGCTTGATTTCAAATGTACTTTAGTCTAGAACACTGTGAAGGCTTCATGTAGATCTGAACAATAGAGTATATCATAGTTGGAAAATTGGAACATATCCATGTGGCACTTCTTCTGTCATCATGAGATCTGATCTTGATGTTATAGGAAATCTTCACCACGCTTCTGCTGTGCATTGGAGGTTCTCCACCAAGTTATTTTTCTTCTATCTGCATACATGAGTCTCTTTCTGGTATGCCTCAAGGTCTTGAGATTGCTTTTCATACGCTCTTTATTCAATTTCTCTGGAGAACATTCTTTGCATTCATCTAATGTAGAATTCCGACTCATGGATGTTGCGGATGATATAATGAATTATGTAGAGATAAGTTTGGTTTACTAGAATAGGTAATCATCATAGTCTTCTCCCTCCATCTAGGAGAACCTCTAGTTCTAGATCTCGAAATGATTTCCTTCATAAGTCTTCCATACACTGTTCTTCATCATGACTTTCAGTTCCTCTGCTTGATTGCTTTTATTGAGTTCATGACTGGTTATTCTGGCTTTTCTTTCTTTCTTGGAATCTTCATGTTCTTCTTCATGTTTTTCTTTAGTTCTCGGGTCCATGGAGTTTCTTATAGATTCCATGCCCTAGAGATTCCAATTCTTCCTTTCATCATAGGATCACGAATCTGGATAGACAACCAGGAATACTTTAAGGCTTCTCTTCGAAGAAGTCTTATTCTGCGGTTGAACTAAACACGTACTGTCTTTCATGGTTGCTACCATGGATATATATATATATATACTTCATCAGATTAAATGGATCATAGGATTAGCTCCATCCTAACCCTTGCTTAATGTAAGAGTGCATATAATCGACTCCCTCCATCTAATAGAGTCCACGCTTCCGTCTTGTTGTTTTCTACAAAACGTTATAAGTCTTTTTCCAATTTCCTCTCGATTGCTAACTTCTTTCTGTCTTTTCTTCTTCTAAGTATCTTCATGATTGATTCGGCTTATCTTGCAATAGCTTCCACATGATTTGTATTTCATCCTTTCATGTGTATTATATAATGATATCTATTTTTCATCTTGTTTGTTCTTCTATAGGTATAGTTCTTCTTGGAACACATTATCTTCCAAGAGATAGATATACAGGATATGTACATAGACGATGCAAAAATGATATGTACAAGAAATAAGAAGAGTATTGTTACCTTTTAGAAGAAGAAGTCGCTTCCATCCTGCTTAGTCTTCTTTGTAGGTTCCTTTTCTTCGGCAATTGATGCTTCATGTTTCTCCTTCCTTTTCTTAAGTTTGGGACACTGATTCTTGTAGTGACCATACTTTTGACAATTGAAGCATTGCACTTCTGAAATGTCTTTCTTTTGAATTGGCTTCCTCCTTGAACCAAACTTCCTTTTGTTCCTGAAGTTCTTGAATCTTCTTGATCGTCGTACTTATTTTGGGGTTTCTCTTTTGTATTGATCTTTGATTCTTCTTGAGCACAACAAGTCCAATGTTCTTCAAATGTCGGATACTCCTTCCTTGTGTTCATGCTTGCGTAAAAAATATCCCATGTCTTGGGAAGACAATTGAGTGTTGTGTTCACCAATTCCTTTTTTGAAGTGATCTCTTCAATAGATTGTAGTTGGTCTCTTAACTGGGAGATCCTTACAAAGTATGATGTTATGTTGTCATCCTCATTCATCTTCATGTCACGGAGCTCATTCTTCAGACTCATGACTTGTCCGATGTTTCTGACTGATAAGATATTTGTTAGTGCATCGTACATATTCTTTGATGAGGGAGATGTAGGGTATAAAGTGGTATTTTATAGAATCCACTATGATACTCATGGCATTGATGTCAACATGGTTGAACTTCTCCATCGCTGCAACGTTCTGTGGTTCCTTCTCTTTTCCTTCTTCAAACTTTGCCTTCACGATCTTTCCTTTCACGATATCCAACACTTTATTCTTGGCAAGGATGAGGTCAATCCTTGTCTTCCATGCTTTGAAGTTAGAGGCTCCATCTAACTTGTTCTCAAACTTCATAGAGTTCGTCATGGCTGCTTGACTTGGTCAAACACTAGATTTGACCAGAAATTCAAACTTCACGTCTTGGGTTGCTGAGAGTATTAGGAGATGCGCTAGGCTAGGGCACACTGATCTGTCTGGAGATTAGGTCAATCCATTCACTTAAGGTGCCTAAACAAGAGGATTAGGGTTTCTACAACTGCTCCTACTAGTAACCCTAGCGGCAGTGTCTTGGAAGCTGCTTAGTAACCCAAGCGATAGTTCCTCAACGAGCTCAATGTCCTAGAGGTTATGTTTCCTTCCAGCATTTAGAATGAATGAAGGAGGTGTGGGCCCATAACCTTTTAGAATATAGAAGATTGTGTTCTTGTTTTACCATTGACGATACCCTCGTCACCCAACCATAGGCCGAAGCCACCCTCCGAGCACCTTAACCTTGACTGACAATTACTCTGGAAGCAAACCCTAAGTTAGATAGCCAAACAAGGTGTAGCGCATCTTCCTCCAAGGATAACACACCAACAATAGATGATTAGATAGTCCAAACCCTAGCCAAGAGATAGTCCAAGCTCATACTGAAAACTAGCTGCTGCCGCAACCCTCCTCCAAATGTGCGCACCAAATTGGGAACTACAATGCGCACCAGTTTCTCTCTACAATAATTAGATGTGTCAAATGAGAAATGGTGCCCTGTATTTATACTGGTTCTGCCAGATTTGCTGGGGCCGACTTCTCCTTCTGGATATGTGTTTGTTCAGTATATTATTATTATTTCTGGTCGACTTCTTCTCTTGGAGGCTAATAACCTAATATAAATTATCTTCTTGAGCCGACAAGACTTCTAGGGTTATTAGCCAACTCAGTAGGGTTTTCCCTTGCTTTCGAGAGTCTTCTATTCTTGTCAGGTTTACACGTGGAGGTAAATACCTCCCGCAACTACCATAATATTAATAACTTCCACATACAAGACAAATCATGCAGAGTACCTCCCGAGCTATAAAATCTAACATTGGTGTCAGAGAGGGAAGAATATACAAGTTGCACGACAAGCCTATAAGAGGATCCAAGGGGATCTTGGATCATGCATCGATGTAAGTGGTAGAGGACGAGGAACAAGAGGCTCCAAAGGGATAGCAACAAAAGGATGGGCAGAGTTCACAGACTTCTAGTCCTGTCAGGAGACCGAGTTGGTACAAGATAACCTTCATGGATGCTCAGGAGCAGGAGGCTCCTAGGAGCACATTGAGGGAGATCAAGATTTCGACAAAGTTTCCAAACTTTGTGGCATTGATATGTAGCTCCATCGATTCCATGGCTTCTAGTGTTTAGGGAGTAGCAGACCAACAAGGTTGGAGGGATGCCGGTGAGTAGGATGATGTGTGTGACATTGTGCTAAGGTCGGAGAGAGAACGAGTTCCAAGTGAATCTTCGAGAAATACCTTCCTCGCTAAGAGTAAGTTTTTATGCTTGGTAGCATTGGACATGTATTTCCATGCAGGTCTAAGTGTCTAGACATGTGGAAGTTGTTCAAATCCTTCTACCTTGAGAATTTATTTTAATTAAAAAAATTATTAAAGTAAAGTGCTTTTTTTCGTGAGTTGAGTTTTACTTAAAGAAGTTCTTTAATTATCATTACCAAATTAAATAATAGCCATTGATATCAAGTAAGGTGAGAAGTAATCTTAGTTGTTAATCATTTTGGTGATTAGGGTTAGGTCATAACTCAATCTTATAAAAGCAAGGCTACGATGAAGGAGAAGACATTTTTTTGACAAATTGATTGCGAGAGATTGATTTGACACAAATAGACTTGGATCACGAAGGAATGTGATTCAAAAAGATCTTGGATAGGTGAAGGACTTCCATCTAGAGATCTAGGCCAAAGGAAAAGAGAGAATAGCCATACAAGAGAAGGATCAGCCACTGCAGAACAATGCAGGTATTCTAATACAAGTCATGCAGAACATTGCGGATTTTAGCATAACAGTTGCACATATAGTGCATAACGACATTTGTATCAACATAACAATCACATTGTTTCCGCACAATATCATACAACAATTTTGGCAACATATTAGCCAATCAGGTTTTTATGTACTTTGTCTCTTTTCTAATTAGGCCATTTCCCTAGTAAGGGAGCCCTTGTAAGCTTTGAAGTTATTTCAATGATAAGCTTAGTTGATGGGAATAATATCATTGTGTCTTGTGCATGGGATTTTTGGGTTCCAACATTTCTTCTGCTATCTTTGTTTGAGTTGAATATTCTAGCAGTGTATGTTTGTTTTGTGAGTTGCTAACTTTATTTGCAGCAAGGAAATCACTAGATAACAAGATACCTAGGTGTTAGAGTAGGGATTTCAACAATCCTACTCTAATATTCCCCATTATTTTTTTTTTGATTTTTGGCTCAATTTAGCATGTGGACGTCACACAATTGGCATACCATTATTTTCACAACAATTTGTGTGTGATTTTAATCTATGCCGAGAACTTAAAAATAATACCGAACAAAACTCAAGATATTTATTATTATTTTTTTTTGTAAATAAAAAGAGGTAATTCCTATTAATGAGATGTCACTGTACAAAATTGATACATGTCACTGGCTTGCCACCTATCATTCATATTAAATATTCATGACAACAAAAATACATTTAGAAAAACAAACAACAATGCACAATTGATAGCAAAACCTAGTTTGTATTTCTTTTGTTGCCTCTGCAAAATGATGATATAGATGGACTTGTAGGTGGAGATATGATGTAGTAACTCACAACTAATTGAAGAAGCTTGCAAACAAGTGAAATATGCCCAACAAGGTATCTGCAACCACTTAGAATGTTAGGGATAATTTTGTAGGTGCCCACCACTATATTCGACCTCTCCAACAACTAATAAACCGTATCTAGCCACCAATGATAACCACACGGATGAGTGCAACTTGCCCACACAACAAACTCGACCATCAAGAGAGTTCTCAACCCACTAATAAAGGAATCGACCCCCACACAAGGAATCACTACCCAAAATAGGGATAATTCGGACCCCTTTGGAAAACTTGACCTCTCACTATCCAACTCATCCTCAATAGATGAAGTTCAACCCTTCCAAGAAGATAGAGTTTCCCCCAGGAAATAGTTCGGTCCCTTTGCTAGTTAACTCAACTTGCAATAGTCCTCTTAGTCCCACAACTTGAAATTGATCCGAAACATCAACTAACTCGACCCCCTTTCAAAAATAATGTATCCATTACTCAACTCGCCTTCCTCAAACCCAAATCAACTTCTACAATGAGAAACCTAGCTACCAAATGATAAAACTCAGCCGCAAACAAGAATACTTAACCACCAAAATGACAAAATCTATCACAATGAAGCACAAGGAAAAAATTTGAGTGTTTTTCTCTCTATGATCAACTACGTTGGATGTAATGATCCCAAGCCCAATTTTTCGCTTGGAACCACTAACTACTACTGATTTATTTGATGTACAGATGTCTATTGAAGTTTTCCAGTTATTCAAATGATGTTTATACCAAATTCATCCCCACATATGCAAGATCACAATATAATCAAGATACAGAAAACACAAGCATAGATCTGACCTTTATTATAGAAGCATGAATCAGATACAATAGAAGGGGCCGATCTGGAATAATCCTCAGATGGCTATAACAAATATGAGCTGCTACAAAATGCTCTCGCTGATACAAAACAAGCCTCCAAAGGCTGAATAAGAAATGAAGACCGATATAAACAGATCTGGACATTAAACCCTCCAGCTGAAGAATGCCACGCTCCAATAGAAGGCTAAAACCCTCAATAACTCGGCCCTACTGAAAGAAGACTCTAAATGAGTCCAAACTCGGTCAGGGAATATATCAAGATGATAGGATCTCCCTCCTGAAGTCTCAGGCTGAACTGCCAATGCCAACCCCTCCAAATATTAAAGCTGCTAAGGGAGTTGCACCCTCCTGAATGCCTAAAACCCTAGGCAACTCGTCCCTGAAGAAGGAAGCCTCCAAATGGTGTGAAACTCTCCAAGAATATAGATCGGGCTATGGGAACTCCGTGGGAGAAGTTTCAGATCCAGATCTTGAGTAGATCTCCCTAGATCTGAGAAATACTGAGTAATGGGATGTCCTCTTAGCCTCCAAGTCGTCCCAAACTGTAACTGAAGAAGTAGTGATGATAAATCTTCAAAGAAGCCCTCAAAGTGATGGTGGAGTGCCTGCAAGTAAAACCCAAGTGATGGAATGCCCAACGCTCCTCCTGATTAGCTGGATCGAACTCTTCTCTTGAGGATGGTGTGCCCTTGCTGGAAAATCACAAACAACATGGCCCTGTTGCTTCCCTGAATATGTTGGTGGATAGATGATGATGGTAGAATGGTGTGGAGGAGTCTTTCATCCCCAAGACCAAGCTGTGGAACAAGGTGAGTGGGTCTTTCACCACTGAGTTTCTCACAAGGGTTTGTATCAGCAAACCTCCAAACTGTATGCTCAAGGCAATAACAAGAAAATACCAAAATCCAGAATGCCCAAGAAGTGCACCCTAGCCTTCTCTTTATACTTTTTCCTCTAATTTCCTGTTGAGTTAACTTAACTCCTAGAGTTAACCCTAACTCCAATTCCATCTCTTCTATTTCTCTGTTGAGTTATCTTTTAATGCCCTTTTCACCTTTTTTATCAAGTCAACTTAAGAATACAACCTTTAACTTGTTGACCTTTCCCCTCAGTGTGAGACTATGGCCTAGTGGGGACAACCTAGACCACTACGTCTTCCAAACATATTCTTCAAGAGGTGGGGTACATTACATTGGATGGTCTCACCAACGAAACCAATTTCTTCTCTATGGTTTTTCATCCCAAGAGCCAAAGCCACGAGAAATCTCTTAATTTATTTTTAGAAAAATAACCATTGCATAATGAGAGAGGGTGCCTTCATTCTCCTTTTATCTCCTTGTTGATCCTTTTTGGATCCTTTTACCTATGCTGCCTTGTATTATGAGGATATGGAAAAGAAATGTGCAAACTTGGTCAACTGATCGACCACCACATATATGCAATCTCTGCCTGGTAATTTAGGTAAATATGTGATGAAGTCCATGATATGCTTTCCCACTTCTACTCTGGAATGGGAAATGGTTGTAGTAACACCGCAGGATGAGTCTTCTCTAACTTTTTCTACTAACAAGTCATACACTCCCTCACATGTATCAGTACATCGTCTTTGACGCCCTTCAAAGTGAACCTTTCCTTGATCTGCTTGTAAGTCTTAAAGTACCCAGGATTCCCTACCAAGGGTGTATCATGCATATTCCTCATAATCTTCTCCTTTAGTGTAGACTCTAGGGCTAAGTATATATGGTCCTTGTAGTAGATGATGTCATCCACCACTTTGTACCTGACATCCTATACACAACGATCCATCAACTCACAAGCAAATTTGTTCTTGGGATACGCTACCAAGAGATGATATTTCCTTTCACATACTCAATTTCGAAGTCATATGCCTACAATTTTCTGATCCACTTCTGTTGCCTCTCATTTATGTCCTTCTTCCCTAGGAAGTGTCTCAAACTATTGTGGTCAATCTTAACCATAAATTTTCCACCTACCAAGTACCGTCTGAATTTTTCTAATGCATGCATGATAGCGAGCATTTCCTTGACGTAGATGGAGTAGAGTATTTTCGAATCTGTGAAATTTCTACTCTCATATGCTATTGGATGTCTCCATTGCATCAAAACTGCTCCTATCCCCTCACTCGATGCATCACACTCAAGCACAAAGGGCTAAGTGAAATCGGGAAGTGCTAAAATTGGGCATGTGCTCATTACTTCCTTCATCCTGTTAGAAGTCCTTTTGGCCTCCTCTGTCCACCTGAATGCCCCTTTATTTGTGAGATCTATAAGTGGTGAAACCAACTATGAGAATCCCTTTACAAATGGTCTGTAGTAGCTGCATATCCAAAAGAATCCATGTAAGTGTGTAATTTTCTTGGGCGGGGGCCAATCCAGTATGGCATGGATCTTCTCCCTATGCACATGCACTCTCTGAGAACTGACCACATGATCGAGGTATAGGATATACTTCATGCCAAACTCACACTTTGACTCCTTGGAAGATAGTGACTGATCCTCCATGATGCTCAAAATCTCTTCCAGATGATCCAAGTGTTCCTCCCATGTCTTTCTATATATTAGAATATCATCAAAGAATACCAACAAAAAATTACTTAGCTGCTTTTTGAATATGTGGTTCATGCAGGACTAAAAGGTGGTTGGTTTTGGTCAACCCAAAATACATGATAAGAAACTCATAGTGCCTGTATGAAAGTAGTCTTGGGAATGTCCTGCTCTCTGACTCTAATCTAATGATACCGTGATCGAAAATCAATCTCAATAAATAAATAGCTCCATGCAACTCATCTAGAAGCTCATCAATCTTAGGGATAGGGTACATGTTCTTGATCATCTTCTTGTTCAGGTCCCTGTAGTTGATGCACATCCTAATGGTTCCATACTTCTTCTTGACCAAGTCAACTGAAGAAGCGAAAGGAATAGAACTAGGTTTGATATGCTCCATCTCTAGTAATTGCTTGATGGCCTTTTTTTATTTCATCTTTAAATTTATTTGGTTGCATGTAAGGATTGTTTATTACTAGTTTTTCTTCCTCTTCCAACTCAATGGTGTGCTCAAATCCCCTGTCAGGCGGTATCCCTGGAGGTATCCATCCAAAAACTCGATTATGTTTGCTCAACAATGTTTGGATGTCTACATGATATTGTCAGCTATTGTCTGAAGGTTTCTGGGTGGTGATCAAACGCTCCACGACACAAGATACATCTCCATGCTAGAATATACCATCCATCCGCTTGGATGAAATTGTCCTGGGAGCATGATTGGACATGCTCCTCAAAGCTACCTTCTTGTCATATGCTGTCTTGAACTCTAAATCCATGGCCTAGTAGTCAATATAATGTTTTCCAAAGGAAGCAAGCCATTGAACACCCAATATGATATTAGTGTCTGGCATCTCAACTACATAGAAATCATCGGTCACCATGTAGTTTCCCAATGCTGTGCATAATTATGAATTTTTCTGTGTGCAAGGCATACTACACCCACCAACTACCACTACATCAAACCCCTGAAAGTTAATTTTAGGAATGCTCCTCTTGGCCACCAAAGATGAGTCAATGAATTTGTGGGTTGACCCACCATCAATCAGTACTATGACATGCTACCCCTGTACTATTCCATGGATCCTGAAGGTGTGAAATCTAGGGACACTCGATAGAGTAGCGATAGCCCCACACTTGACCTCCTAATGTGGTTTCTCATCAACTAATATGTTCTACTCTCTGTCCTATACCTGCTTTGCTTCCTCCTCTTCATCACTATCTGGAATTACCTCTATATAGTGCACCTTACCCTTGCCAATACAATTGTGTCCTGATTCCCAAGGGTCTTTGCATATGAAGAAAAGATTCTTCATTCTCAACTCATTACAAGTTACCTCGTCCAACTTCTCCTTACCAGTCCCCTCTTTCTGAAAAGGTTTCTTGTCCTTTTTTCTGGGGGATGAAATGCTCAGAGATTTTTTTTGTCTTTGAGAATGCATCCTCGATGTCTCATGTCCTAATGATGACATCTTGTAGAGTCTCTGGTTTGAAGGATTTCACCCAACCACATTGTGGCTCGAATAAACCCTCGGTAAATAAAATCACCATTCTCTACTCAAATATATCTGCAAGAGACTGAAACTATGAAATGTAGGCATCCTGTGTCACAACCTGTTTGAGTTGTGCCAACTCTTTGAAGTGTAATTCCAGATCCTTCCTGTCAAACCTCTCCATCAACTTCTTTGTGAAGTCCAGATAGGAGGTAATGATGGCATGCCCTAGAGTGACCAATCCATGGTACACAACTCATGGACCTTTCTATCTAAATGCAAGGTAGTGAATTTAATCGCTTCTTCCTCCGTAATAGGGTTGAGTTGGAATTATGTGTCAAATTTCTGTACCCATGCTCTAACCGTGCACTTGTTGGAGCCATCAAAGGAAGGAATGGATAACTTCTCAACCTTTCACATGAGATCGATGTTCTGTGGACCCCTGTTGAAATCCTTTGGTATGTTCCTATATTTGATAGTATATTAGTCTTGTAGTGACATGGCTGCTTGAAATCGCTCACCAAGGGCCATATACTCCTCCCAATAGTCATTAAAGGTTTCACCTTGTCCTTCTTTCCCTTGATTTTCTCTCTGCTATTCTCCCAAGAAATTTGGCATAAGAGGTCTAGGAATCACTCTACTTGTGGTCCTAGTACCGACATGTGCAAGAATTTTATTGTTGTTTCCTTCTGCATGATTCCCATTGGAAACCCCTGCACCATTGTTACCACTATGGTTTTGGTTCCCATTGTGTCCATTAATGCCGCCCAAACCATTGTCCCCCCCATGGTTTTGGTTCTCTTGAGTCTTGTTAATTAATGGAGTTAGGAGTTGTGCTAGCTATTGTTGCCCACTAGCTAGACCCTTTAAGATCTACAAGGCCCTATCCTCATTATTGTCCCCTATATTTCTCTCTTCCTTTGTTTCTGGTTGGTTTTCTTCTTCTTCTGGGTGAAAAATATTTTTTGCCTCTCAATACCTTCTACTTTTGTAAGTGATATATTCTTCGTCCCCTTGCCTCATGAAACCACAAACCCCCTCAGGTTGGTAAGAATGAGGCGCTGATACCACTGTAATATTCCCCACTAATTTTATTTATTTATTTTTGGCTCAATTTAGCATGTAGACGTTATGTCAAATAGTTGGCATAACATTATTTTCACAACAATTTATGTGTGGTTTTAATCTTTGCTGAGAACTTACTAATAATACCCACAATAGAACTCAAGTTATTTATTATATTAAATATGCATGACAACAAAAATACATTTAGAAAACCAAGCAATAATGCAATAACAATTGATTAAAAAACCTTGTTTGTATTTCTTTTGTTGCCTCTGCAAAATGATGATATAGATGGTCCTGTAGGTGGAGATATGATGTAGTAACTCACAACTGATTTAACAAGTCTGTAAACAAGTGAAATCTTCCTAGCAAGGTATTTGTAGCCACTCATAATGTTAGGAAAAATTCTGTAGGTTCCCACCACTGTATTCAACCTCTCCAACAACTAATAAACTGTACCCAACCACCAATGGAAACCACACAGATGAGTGTGACCTACCCACACAATAAACTTAGCCAAAAAGAGAGTTCTCGGCTCATTCATAAAGGAATCGAACCCCACACAAGTAATCGCTGCCCAAAACAGGGATAACTTTGCCCCCTTTGGAAAACTTGACCTCTCATTGTCCAACTTGACCCCAATAGATGAAGTTTGACCCTTCCAAGGAGATAGAGTCACGCCCAAGCAGATAGTTCAGTCCCTCTGCTAGTTAACTCGGCCTGTAATAGTTCTCTCAATCCCACAACTTGAAATCGACCCTAAATGATGACTAACTCGACCCCCTTCACAAATAATGCAAGCACTTCTCAACTCACCTTCCTCAAATCCAAATCGACTTCTACAATGAGAAACCCAACTACCAAATGATAAAACTCAACGACATACAAGAATACTTAGCCACCAAAATGAAAAACTTCATCACAATGAAGTACAAAGAAAATATCTGAGTGATGTTCTCTCTATGACCAACTAGGGTGGATGGTCTCACCACCGAAAGAAATCTCTTCTCTAGGGTTTTTTGTCCCAAGAGACAAACCCAAAAGAACTCTCTCAATTTCGTTTTAGAAAATAACCATTGCATAATGAAAGAGGGTGCCCTCATTATCCTTTTAAATTCGCATTGACCCTTTTCAGATCCTTTTACCCTTTTAATAAAGTAAAGTGAGTTTATAAACTTAAGTCACTTAAAACACCCTTTTTATCAATTACTCAATGTCACTTTTTTTTAAAAGTTACTTTTTTATCCCCAATGACATTAAATGATTAATTAATCCTCATTTCCCACTGACTATCGCCTATGAGAATCACTTAGGCTATTTAGTCAATCTCCCGAAGAGATCATTTGGAAAGGGAAATTACACCTATAGCTCCAAAAGTTGCTTTATATAGAAGGACATCTTCGAGCCCAGGCTTGTTAGAGGTGAGGTCCAAGTGACCTCAGTGCACGGCTTGTAGATGTCCTCTCTGATAGCTTGACTCAATACTCATCTAGGATAAGAGACGGTGCAGTGCATCAAGGGAGAAACTAAATGGGGTGAGGTGCTATGGGGAGATAGTAATTGACTAGAGAAGCTGAGATGCCTCTAATAACCAACTGCGTGTACAACCTGAGGGGGGATTCGAAGCAAAAGCCTCTGAGGAGAAAATAGCAAGGTAAGGGTACCACTCTCTCCCAATGGTAGAGTATTTGAAATATCTGATTTTACGAAGGAAAGAGACCAAACAAAAGATGACCTTGAGGTGGAACGAGTGGAAAATGAACTCTGCATGAATAATGGGTTGTGGAACTATCCACTTGCAACAGATGATATGCCTAAGAAGTAGGGTCTGGACCCTCTCCAACTTGGCCCATTCCATTTGTAACAAGCTCAACCCACATTTCTCTATGAGACCCCCAGATCTCAGATCCATAGAGAACCGTGGGTCTGATAATCACCTCTATGAGGTAGAGTTTGGACGAGATGTCCTGAAATTGACCCAAGAAGCACTGTCTCTTAATGAGGGGCAAGGAATTGTACGCTTTGTTGATCTGAGGCTGAAGTGATTTCCGCATGCCGAAACAGGGCCCGGTGAATTGTTCTCCCAAATAAGTTTAAGTTGTGGTGATGTCAATCTCTGCCCCGCGGTAGTAGAAATGTAAGTCTATAAGAGAGGTATTTTATGCATTGAAGATCAAAACCTTGGTTTTATCTAGGTTGATTGTTAGTTGTCGAAGGTCACAAAAGTTGACCTATGCATCAATCCACCTCTGCATGCCCTCAGGAGTGGAGGCTAACAAGACCAAGTCATCGATGAATAAGAGTAGGGAGATCAACACCTGATGTAGAAGACAACCATCCCCCTCTTGGATATGCTCATGGAGGAAGGACTCCAACACATCAATATATATCCCAAAGAGTGTCGGTGAGAGGGGGAATCCCTAATTCCCCTCGATGGTCTTTTGAATGAAATTGGAAAGGCCATGTGTGATATTGATGTGTCCCAAAACTAACTCATACAACCTCATGATGGATATTAGGAGGATCTTAGATATGCCAATGTTGCAAAGCCTCTAGAATAATGCATCTCTCAGAACTGCGTCGAACGCTTTCTGGAAGTCTACAAAGCAAGTGTAGACCTTTAGAGAGCGATGGAAAGCCTCCTCAATAATGGCTCATATTGTGATGATGTGATCAATCGTCTGGTAATCTAGGTGGAAACCATGTTTCCCCCTAGCCCTGAGATGAAAACTCTCCAACTCCTTAGACAAACACTGGTGTAAAACTATGGATTAAAGTTTGGATAATGTGTGACCCACCATGATAGTATGATAATTATTTGGATTAGAAGTACTCCCTAATTTGTGGATAGGATGAATAATGTGTAGTGTCCAGGAAAGGGGGAAGCCTGAACATACCACCTGGTTAAATAAATCAACACTATAAGACTCAAGAGACTAGATGCCATGCTTAAGGAACTTAGTTTGAAGCCCTTCCTCATCTTCAGCTCTATTGGTAGTCATAGTTTTGGCTGCTCTCCTAATGTCTCTCTCAGGGAAGAGGTGGTAAAAGGAGGGGGATGAGGAGATGCCATTGGAGATTTTATAGGAATGTTGTAAAGGGAGGTGGTATGGGAGAACATGGCCTGGGGGTCAAGGATTTAAAAAGTCTAGTTGCAAATCTTTCACCGCTTAAAGGATTTAGGGTTAAGATGGATTTGTGCTAGTTTTTTGAGATTTTTTTAGTTTATGTTACTGTAATTAGTAAAATAAACAATTTTTTTTTTAACATTAGATTTTTTTCTTTTTTCTTTCAACAAACTAAACTAGAAATTCAATTGATCAAAATAAGGAATTACATACGAAGTTTCGTTGGTTTTTTGTCTGCCACCAGGTAAATCAGACCAACAATAATGGAACAAGTCTTTTGTCCAAATAGTTTTGGCTAAATTCATTAATGAAATCAAAATTTCATGGTCTTGTAAGAAAAAATACGACATTCGAACAAGACTTATAGAATAATTTCACTGAGAAGAGTATATACTTTCTAAGGAATTCAAAATTTTCAAAATTTTCCCCATTCTAAAAATCTAGCATTGAGAGATGTTGATACTTGTGGTAGAATAAGACAAGTAATTCCACACAGGTCTGTGTCTAGACGTGTGGGAATCGTCCAAATCCTTCTACTCTTGAATTCACTTTAGTTAAAGGAATTATTAAAGTAAATTTTTTTTATTAATTAATTATGCAATTAGTTAATTGATTTATTTGATGAAAGTACTAAAAGTGCTTAGCATGTAATCTAAACCTCAAGTGATATTAGAAATAGATTATAACTCATGATTATAAAAACAAGGCTAGTGTTAAGGAGAATACACTTGATACTTGAGATTCTTGAGAGTAGAGTATTTAAGTTTGAGAGAGTTGGGTAACTCAAGACTGTGATTCAAGATATTGGATAGGTGGAGAAGGACTTCCATCTAGAGATTAGGTCAGGGAGAAGAGAGAACATAGGTAACAAATGTATCTTTCAGTCATATTAAGTCACATGGAAATTTCGTGTCATACAAATATTTATGTACAAGTTTTATGTATATGTACATGGGTCAGAGTGGAGACGGTCATGTACATATGCGGTTCACAAGAAGGTGAATTGCGTACACCTCGAAAAACATGTAGTTCTGGTTCATACAACAGGTCAGACTTTTCCAGCTTTATCTACAGTTTCATTTCTCTCAGTGGGCCATTATCCCTGTTACGAGAGCCCTGATTTTAGCATAATAAAATCATTCTCAGCATTGGTTTTCCCTCCAGGGTTTTTTTCCAGGGGTATCTACCTAAAAATATTGGTGTTTATGTGTGCTTGATTTTAGTTTTCCTTGTTTATGCTTCTGCTGCATATTTAGGTTGATTACTCATCTGTGCTTTTAGTAGATAAATATATTTTATTTTGAGATAATTGTCGGGTGTTAGGTTGAAGTGGTAAAATCAACATGGTATCAGAGCAGGTTCTTTGAAGGGAATCCATATCTTAGATCCATAGCAGATACATAAGCAACATGTGGAAAACGAAGGATGCATTTTTTGGAAACAACCGTACAGAGATAAAACTTGTTTTTGCAGGTTTATTAAGGTATACAAATGTCACAAAAAATACATTCGTGTACATACGCGGGTTGTTTTGAGCACAATCATGTATACGTGGATTGTTTTGAGCACAATCGTGTATATGCGGGTTGTAGTGGTAACAATTGTGTTCATACCTGATTTGCAGTTGGTTGAATACGTACATATGCAGGTTGCAGTGGTGAAAGTCGTGTACAAGTCCGTACATAGGAATTTTTCAACAACAAGTTATTTCCAGGGCAGTTTATGAGGTCTTAGGGATGGAAACAACATCGTTGAGAGTTGAAGATAGATTGGATGAAGCATCCAACTTCATATCTTGGAAAGCAAGAGTAACTTTGGCGTTGAAGGAGTACGACCTTTGGGAATTAGTGGATAAGGTAGTTACTCCACCGAAATATATGACAACTTTGGAAGTTCACAACAAGAAGGAGATCAAAGTAGAGATGGTCCTCCTGGATTCCTTGAAGGATCATCTAATCCCTCACCTAAATGAGAAGAAAACAACCAAAGAGATGTTTGATGCCTTGGTAAGTTTATTCCAATGTAAGAACATGAGTAGGAAGATGGTCTTAAGTAATAAACTCAGATTAGTGTAGATGTCTAGATTTGATAATGTTACCAACTATCTCATGAGGATCATACAGGTGCGTGATCAACTTGTAGCCACAAGGGAGAAAATGGAGGACGCAAAGCTTGTGAATGTGGCATTGAATGGTCTTCTCAATGTTGGGGCATGTTCGGTCCATGTTTGCGCACGATATGTCATTAACGTTGGGGATTTTATACCCAAGGTTCGTCTAGAGTTGTCCTAAAAAACCCCCAAACCATCGACATATTATTCGTCGACCAAGGCCGATGAAGGTCTCACCCAAGATGCAAAGGGGATCACAAAGACCACAAGGTCTTGTGATAGGGATGAAGGTTTAAACATACGAAACATCACTGCAATTGGCATCCTTGTAACTCATGTATGATAACTATTATGACTAAGAATTAAAACGATACACGCACATATTCAATTCATTCATAACAAACACAGATTAGATCAAAACTAGCATATCTTTATTATTGGAAGCATTCCATCACATCAGAGAGATACAATGTGTTGAACAACTACTCAAAACAACCATGGAACTTTATATTATTACTATACAAAAAAATGGAAATATGACATAACTCACTATGTGCCGTGCCTTAAGACTCATACATATCAAAGACATATGAATATATTCAAAATATCACAAGATTACAACATGCTCAGAGTGAGCTCGGTATTGGTAGCTAAGCTGACTCAAAAAATCTCTCACTATCCAGATAGCCAACCAAATCACTGGCCAAGTGTAGTTATGAGCTTAAAGCTCCCTTTTATATATTTTGTTGCTAAGGAGTGTTGTCTCTTTCTGCTATGCTCCAACTGCCTTGCACGCTTCTGGTTCCTTCCAACGCTCCACGTAGACTCACTGTATAAGGGGAAATCTTAATTGTATGGCCAACTCATCTTTTGGCCGCCCCACGTCTTCATATGTTGTTCCCAATAATCATTTGAGGATATTTCTTAGTGATTTCTTTCTTGATTCCGCCAGGCATCTTATTGGTTTCCAACACAACTGAAAAAACTCGGACCGATGCACACTTGATAGTATTTACATTAGGATCTCTACTGAAAAACCCGGTTCGATGTGCACTTCATGGAATTCCTCACACATTTCCTTAGGTGCAAGAAAAACTATGGAATGAGCGCGCACAACTTCATTTGTGCACCCATGAAAAAATTAACCCAAAAATTGGTTGTCAATAGGCCCCCACCACTATTATTTGGTTTGTCCTCGATCCAATTGCTTAAATTCTGTCAGCGGAGAGCCAAAATAAGCGATGTTCGTCTTCCTTTAAGCCAATTGGGATTGTTGCTAGTTTTCGGGCCAAAAACTTTTGTTGTCCTTTGTAGAGGTGGCTGAGGGAGTTGTTTAAAGTCCCCCATTCATTCCCCACTACAAAAGAGAAGTGGGAGTTCCTCAAGAGAGAGCATCATTGCATGTTTTCTTTGTCTAAACTAAGCCAAGAAAAAATCCTTGACCATTATTTTGGGGAGGATTGACGGTCCCTGGCGAGATGTGAGAAGGGGGTTAGGGTCAACAAGGTTGGATGGATGGAGATTAGTCAGCCTCGCTGCTACTGGGGGAAGGACCTTGAGTATGGATATCCGCAGGTCTGTTGGCGATACATTGAAGGGGGTACTGTCCTATCAACAAGGGGGGTGAGGCATGGCGACAATTTACACTAGTACGAGACAGGGTTTAGGGAACTGTGATGGGTGGAAAAATACTTGGTTGGAAATAAAACACATGGAACGAGGCCGAGAAATTGGTAACAACATGATAGTTAGCATGACCCTGGAAGAGCCAACCCTGGAACTGCTTGGGTGAACTGGAAATAACAATGTAAGGACCGTCTGCTAGGTTGTTCCATGACATGGGAGCGTGGAAGCCTGGAAAAAGGAGAAGGATGTGGAAGACTATGACCGAGAGGGTGTTAGAGCGATGATATATATGGAGAGAAGATAATCGAGATTTGTTTAGAAAATAAGCAGGCGATGGCAATGAAATTATGTTCTTGGGGAGATCAATAGATCCAATCCACCATACTGAAGATGCTTCTCAGGGAGTGAGGTGAAAGGATGAAGTTCGTACTCATGGCTTGTGTGAACGACGTAATATTGGATTAATTTTCCTTTTCGGGGCATTGAATCACCATGAGACTCTTCAAAGACCCTAATGGATTGTCAGAGCAGACAAGAACCATGTAGAGATGTTAGATTTGGAAATATGAAAATCGTTTGAAACTGTCACTCACTATTGGCCATCTGCTTGAGTGATGTGAAGGTTGTGTTGTGAAAGAAAAACAAATTTTATTTGATGCCGACCATGATAAATGCTACTAGTTTTACACTCTATGCTAAGCCTACTCGATGAATTGAAACACTGGAATAAAGCTAAATTATGGGTGACCCCTAAGGGTCGTAGTACGCCTTTAACCTTCTACCATTAATGAGACTCTTTAGTGGTTGTCCTTGTAAGGTTGCGAGCTTGGAAGAACTTGCTTTGCTGATGTAGAATAGCTGAAAAAGACCTAGTCACCACATGCGTAACTTAACAAGATGCTGTAAATATTTGTTTTCATATAATAAAACCAAAGATCCTGGCTGAAGGATTTTCTGACGGATGTTACGGTTGTGCCAGGCCTTCTGTCTATATTTTTCCACCACTTGGTTGAAATCGACCATTATTCAGTCTTCCTCGAGTTCCATAAGCTCATCCAACCTCTGTTGGAGGGATTGATCATCGATCATCTGAGTTGCGAGGGAGACCCATAGGCTAGGGACAACAAATTCTAATGGCATGACCGCTTCCTTTCCATATACTAATATGGACGACGTGCACTTAGTTAGCCTTTTGCACATGGTGCGGTAAGTGAATAATACTGCGATGATACAATGATGCCAGTCATCACGCTACACATTACAAACTTTGGTTAAGGCATGTTCTAAAATTTTATTAAAAGCTTCAACCGTACCATGAGCTTGAGGGTGATAATGAGTGCTCTTTTGGTGATGGATCATGAACTCCTAAGTGAGTTTCATGATGGTCTCATTTAGAAATTGTGACCCTTGGTCACTCATCAATACTTTGGGAGATCTGAATTTGGTGATAATGTTTTAAAAAATTAAGGGCAACACAATATTTGTTGTAGAATCCTTGACTGATGCTGCTTTATCTCATCTTGCGAGATATTTTGCTGCTGTAATAATGTATCGTGCCCTAGTGCGATGTGTGGGTGGATTGAGGGGCCCAACAAATTCTATTGCCCATTTTTTGAAGTGATAACGTACAATTACTTGGAAGAGTGGGAGCTCATCTCTGTGGCAAGGCTTTCCCACTCGTTGACATATGTCGCAACATTTGTAATAGTCTTTAGAATTTGCGAAGAGGGAGGGCCACCGAAGTCCTGCGCACAGTAGCCTTACTGACATTGTTGCCTCCAACTATTCCTTCATGTGATTTGTATAGGAGGGAGTCATGTTCGTGTTCCAAAGTACATCGACGTAGAATCCCATCGATGCCCAACTTATACAATTGTTTGATAATCAATTGATAATCAACACTGTGGGTCATGAGTTGTGGACGTCGCGCATAAGTATATTTGGAAGGAGCATGGATTTTGGTGGGGAATTCAACTATTTCAACCAATTGATTAGGTACTACTTTGACTCAGAAGAGCTGCTCATCCGAGAGTTCATCATCGAGGTTCATAGCAGCTTCGCTAGTCTGAATTTGTGACAAGTGATATGGTCCAACATTGTGCTTTTCGGGCTTAAAAACAACTTCATAGTCAAATTATTGAAACAACAACAACCACTGACAGATTCGGCCTCCCAATACTTTACTTGAGGGCATAATGATCAGAGAAGAACTTGAAAGTAGACCCAACAACTAGTGGCAGAACTTTTGTAATGCATATACCATGGCCATGATCTCGCACATCTTACAACTTTCGGCTGGAAAAATAGACTGGATGATCAATATTACCCTCACATGTCTGTGCCAGAACAATGCGAAGTGCAATGGGTGAAGCATCGACATGGACATGGAATATCTTTGATCAATCTGGGAAAATTAGGATGGGTGCAATAACTAGTTTTTACTTGATAGTATCAAAGGCTTGCTAACAGTCGGTTGTCCATTCATATTCAATATCCTTGCACAACAATCTTTCCAATGGAGCCGCAATCTAAGAATAGTTATGGATAAAGCATCTGTAGTACCCTGTATGTCCCAATGTTTCCCGCATTCCTCGAACTAAAGTGGGGGTCACCATATCCAAGATGGCGACAATCTTTGTTGGGTACACCAACAAGCTTTCTTTGCAAATGATGTGTCCCAACAATGTACCAAATGGCATACATAAGATGCATTTCTTCAAGTTCAAAAAGATCTGTAGTTGGCGACAACAATCCAACATCAGTCGAAGAGATTTTATGTGTCTCCTAAGAGATGGAACACAATCCAATCATCCAAGCATACCTCAAGGAACTTGTGGATAAATTCCTTGAAGGCAATGACCACTATCCAAGAAAATACTGCAGGGGCATTTTTTAAGCCGAAGGGCATGTCTGTGTATGAAAATGATCTACATTCTGTCGCAAAGGTGGTTTTACCCTGATCTACCTCGACGATATGAACTTGATGATATCTAGAGAAGCCATCAACGAATGAGTAGGCTTTCTAGCTGCCAACATTTTCCAACACCTCGTCTGTGAAGGGTGTCGGGAATGGGTCATGGACGCAAGATGCGTTCAAACCTTCTAGATAGACACACATGCGAATGTATCATGTCTTTTTAGGTTGCACAACCATGGGGATATTCCAATCATATTCTTCTACAAGGACAATGATCCAAACATCCAACATTCGGTCTAATTCTTTGCACACCTTTTCTTTGTACTTAGGATTTAAGCGATAGGGCCTTCACCATACTTGTTTGGCATCAGGCTTGAGTTGGATCTTCATAGCTCCCAATGATCCCACAATGTCCTTCATCTCATAAAAAATTCAAGGAAATAAGTCCTCGTACTCTTTGAAGAGGTCAACAACCTGGGTGACCGTCTCCTTATCCTAATAATCTCCAATAAAGGCCATCTTGGGTGTTTCTTTAGTGCCAATATTGTGTTTCTTGGTTTTTATTGGGCCATTATAGTCTGGTGCAGTGGTGTTTGTTTATTTTCCCCTTAGTGGGCATTCTCCTTCTAATTCTCTTATTTGGATGCCACAGGGGTCCTCATCATCAACATTATCCACATCAATCTTCTAACAATGTACTGTTTTTTTCAGTTTTTCCACCCATTGATGGTATGAGAAGACCACCTTGGGGCCGATGTGCTTTGGTTTTCGATGGAAAATGAAGTCCTTAAACCTGTTGAAATATTGTAACTTCAAATAATATTCTAATTATATTTGAGTTATTATTTTATAGATCAAATCCCCTTTTGTGGATTGGTCAAATTGTATTTGTATAGTGGTATTTGTAAATTTGATCCCTAGTAATTATAAAGTGGTTTTATCCACTTCTATAATAAGTTGGCTCAACCAAGTGAATAGACACAACCCTAGCACCATTTCACACTTGTATTTATATGTGAGGTTGGTGTCTCATTTATACACACACACTCACTCATATAGTGCACATATATTGAAGGAAGTTGTAGTTGCAGGAGGAAGGAGAAGAGAGGCGCATGCTCAGTCTTAGTTTATCTTTGGTGTTTTGGTCTTAGTATTGGAATTGTATTGGCAATCTATTATTGATGAAGTTTTTGCTGGGTTTTCTCCCCCATGAGGGTTTCCCAGGATGAAATGTTGCGTACCTTGTGATTGTGTTTATTTCAGTGATCCTCTTTATATTTTGTTTTGGAAATGCATTGAATTCTCATGTAATTTGGAAATAACCTAATAACAACACTAAACTTTGTTGGAGAAATTTCTATTTTCGACACACTAGTTCATTGGGAGTTAACTGACTAGTTATATTTTAGACTTTCTATTTTTACCATCACTATTATGCATGCATGCATTCCTAAGGAAATCTAACTGCTTGATTGCTTTTCTTAATTATGGAATGTTTTTCCCTATATATGAGTGTATTCCACTCATTCATTGTATCATATTGATCATGATCTATGTATCAATCATCAACTCATTGGAGTAGTGTGAATATATTTTCTCATTTTTCCATATTGAATCTCTCTTCCTTTCTTGATACGCTTTGTTTGTACTTGCTTTAGCTAGATCTCCTGTGCAGGTTTCCATGAAACACTGACAAACTTAACATGGTATCAGAGCTCAACTGAATAGAGCATCTTTCACTGGGTATCTAAAAACATCACTGTTGTTGTACAAGAAAATTATGGCTTTTTTACTGAAGAGGAATTATTGACCAAAAACTATCTTGGGAAGTGCGCCTTGCCCTAATGTATATTTTGGCAGCTTGAGTGAACTTTTTTAGTGGCCAGATTCTTCAGAAAGTCAATTCCTAGTTTTGATTGTTACTCGAAACTAGAAAACCAGGAAACCAGACCAGTACCAAAAGTACCAGTCCAGAATTGCACAGGTCAAGTTTCAAGGGGTAAAAATTTGAATTTTATGAAACCGTTAGATCCAACAAACTTGCCTCACCCCAACACATCTCCTGGTAAGTTCAGATTCATTTTCTGATCACTTTCAATTTCTGGTCATTTTCCTAGTTCCAGGTCAAGATGTGTGCAAGCACCAAGCTTGTTGAAAAGTTAGAAGGTGTGGAAATTTTCCATGCATGGAAGTAAAAAATTGGATTCATTATTGAAGAAAATGACCTTGCAAAATTCCTAAAATAAAATGTATTGGAACCTGAAGAAGATGAAGCCAAAGAGAAGTACAAGAAGAATATGATTAAGGCTAAAAGAATAATTGCAGATTCCATTAAAGACCACTTGATCCCTCAAGCGTCTTCTAAGACTAATCCAAAATGTATGTTTGATTTTGTAACTAGAATGTATGAAGGAAAGAACATCAACCAAAAGATGAACTTGAAAACCCAACTCAAGAATACAAAGATGCATAGAGGAGAAACAATTCAAGACTATTTCTCTAGGGTTTCTCAACTCAAGGAACAATTAGAGGCAATTGGAGACAAATTAGATGAATATGAACTCATGATGACAACTCTTAATGGTATCACAAGACCTTGGGATGCCTTCATCCAAACTATTTGTGCAAGAAAATAGAAACTCTAATTTGACAGTTTATGGGAAAATTGTGTTCAAGAAGAAGAAATAGTGGCCAATGTAGAAGCTGTCCTATTAAGAGATGAAGATCAATCCTTAGTTTTTCATGCTAAAGGAGGAAAGAAAAATTCTCATTTTCAAAAGGAGACCCACTTTCATAAATAATCTCACTCTCCAAAGAGATTTCCAGAAATATCATAAGGGTCAAAGAAAGGGAAAATATTTCTCCTCTTATCAATGTTATCATTGTGATAAGATGGGACACATTGCTAAGAACTGTCCTTCCAGAAGGGAAGAATACAAGAAGAGAAATAACAAAAGACATCATGCCCATGCAACTGAAGATGATGATCCACCCAAGAAGTTGACTAAAGAAAAGATTGAAGATTATGTTTTGTTTTCTGCCCTTTTAGGATCTATGACACTTGGAGAGGACACTTGGCTCATAGATAACGGTGCCTCTAAGCACATGATAGGTCCAAAAGACATTCTATCTAGCCTTACAGAAAATGACTTCCCCCAAAAATTTTCACTTGGAGATGATTATCAATACCCTATCAAAGGAATGGGAGAATCCACCTACAAAATTGATTCAGGAACTCCGATGAGAATGAAGGATGTACTCTATGTACTAGGCTTGACAAAGAAATTACTTTCTACTTCAGCTCTAGATAAGAAAGGTTTCAGGTTTGCATTCATAGATGGTGAAGTTCTTATGTGGCCTAAAGGAAAAACTATAGAAGATGCAATTGTTATTGGAACAGAAGAAGGTGGTTTGTACAAGTTAAAAGGTCACTCAGATGTAGCCTTGACTCACACCACTAAAATTCCTTGTCAACTTTGGCATAGAAGACTAGCTCACATCAACTAAAAATCCTTACCATATGTAAGCAAGGTAGTTACAGGTTTACCAGAATTAAAGGTTGATCATGAAGGTGTATGCAAGGGATATGCACAAGGAAAGAACATAAATAATTCTTTTCCAAAGAGCGAGATTAAAGAAGAAGGAATCTTGGAACTTGTCCGCTCAGATGTATGTGGTCCAATTCCATAAACCTCTCTAAGAGGGTATGTATACTATGTATCCTTTACTGATGATTAATCTCATAAGAATTGAGCTTATTTCTTGAAATCAAAAGATAAAGTACTTGGAAAGTTCAAGGAATTCAAAGCCTTGGTTGAAAGCCTCTCCGAAAGAAAAATCAAGATACTCAGGTCAGACAATGGAGGAGAGTACACTTCAAATGAATTTGGAAGCTTTTGTAGAGATGCGAGGATTAAGAGGGAGCTCACCACTCCCTATAATACTAAAAAAGATGGTGTATTAGAAAGAAAGAATAGAATAATTATGGAAGAAGTAAAGACTATGATTTACGATCAATATCTTCCAATGAATTTATGGGTTGAAGCAGCAAGAACAACAATATATGTCCAAAACAAATTATACCATAGTGCACTTGGATTCAAAACTCCCGAAGAAATGTTCACTAGAAAGAAGCCAGACGTAAGACATCTCAAAATATTTGGCTGTCCAA
Source organism: Picea glauca (assembly GCA_000966675.3). Taxonomy (NCBI): domain Eukaryota; kingdom Viridiplantae; phylum Streptophyta; class Pinopsida; order Pinales; family Pinaceae; genus Picea; species Picea glauca. Next base: position 92,110 of record JZKD02S0778015.1, on the reverse strand, counting down.
TATTTGTACACATTCCAAAAGAAAAGAGAACTAAGTTGGATCCTTCAGGAAATAATGGAATATTTGTTGGATACTGTGAGGTCTCTAAAGCCTTCATAATTTACATACCAGGTTACCATCATATTGAGATCAACATAGATGTAACCTTTGATGAAGATGTAACACTCAAAAGATCAACGAAATTCTAGCTTGAAGAAGTATATGAAGAAGAACCTGTAGCTCCCAGAGTTACAGAACACGTGAAGGAAGTTACAAAACCCATGAAGGAAGTTACAATTATCCCCGATGATGAGATTCCATAAGATCATGATATGACATAATCTCAATAACCTCCTCGTATGATGATCTCTCACAAGAGAAAGCCATCTTGGGCAAGAGAACTTATTCAAGATGCAGAGAAGTATGGTGCCCTAGAAGGAACCGTGAGACAAAGAAAGAAACCTAAGCCATTCTCCAATGATATGGCCTTAATGTGTGATCTCACATAATATAAAACTACTTGCTTTGAAGAAGTCGTTCAAAAGAAATAATGTATGGACACCATGAAAGAAGAATACCATTCCATTATAAAGATTGATGTATGGGAAGTAGTTCCTAGACCAAAGAATAAGTACATGGTATCTTCCAAGCGGATATACAAAATAAAACATGAAACAAACGAAAGTATTGAAAAACATAAGGCAATATTTGTGGCTCATGGATTTTCTTAGAAGGAAGGTATTGACTATGAAGAAACATTTTCCCCTGTAGCTAGATACACTTCTATTAGAACCATCATAGATCTTGTAGCCAAAATGAAGTGGAAGTTACACCAGATGGATGTGAAAACAACCTTCTTAAATGGTGTTATTGAAGAAACAATGTATATAGAACAACCACACGGGTTTGAAGTTGAAGATATAAAGACTCATGTTTGTAGGTTGAAGAAATCTCTATACGGGTTGAAGCAAGCTCCTAGAGCTTGGTATGGAAAAATTGATAATTTCCTGATGAGCTTCAGCTTTACCAAAAGTAAAACTGATCCTAACCTTTACTTCAAGGTTATGAATGACGAGCCAGTTATATTGCTACTATATGTGGATGATTTATTCTTGACAGGAGAAGAAAATCTCATCACAAATTGCAAGAAGAAGCTCGCTGCAGAGTTTGAAATGAAATACCTGGGACCGATGCATTATTTCTTAGGTCTTGAAGTTTGGCAGAGCCTAGAGAAGATCTTCCTTAACCAAGGGAAGTATGCAGTGGAAATACTGAAGAGATTTGACATGTTAAAATTTAAATCCATGAACACACCCATGGAAACAAATTTGAAGCTCCTGGTTGATACTTCTTCGGAGTTGGTTGATTCTACTCTATACAGATAGATTATTGGATTGTTGATGTATCTGATGAATACTAGGCTAGATATATGTTTCACTGTGAACACCTTGAGTCAGTATCTGGTGGAGCACATACATTTTAACCTTGTAGTTGCAAAGCATGTGATGAGATACCTTAAGGGTACGTTGGATTATGGTCTCTTTTATACTGGAGATCAAGAATTTAGACTATATGGTTATGTTGATTCAGATTGGGATGGAAGTGCTTCAGACAGAAATAGCACTTCAGGATGTTGTTTTAGTTTGGGGCCAATGATGAGTTCATGTAAAAGAATGAAGCAATCCAATATTTATCTCAGCACGATAGAAGCGAAGTACATTGCAACATGTTCCTCCAGTTGTGAATCCATATGGCTTCAGAAGTTGTTAACAGGTCTGTTCGATCTGGAGATGGAAGCCACTATGATTTTATGTGATAACCATATTTGTATAAAGATGACAGAGAGCCATGTGTTCCATGACAATTCGAAACACATCGAGATCCAATACCACTACATTCGTGATATGGTGTAGAGGGGAGATGTAAAGCTTCAATATGTTGGCATAGATGAGCAAGTTGCAGATGTGTTGACCAAGCCTTTGTCTCGTGTGAAGTTTGAGTACTTCCAAGACAATCTTGGTGTAGTTCGCAAGGAACTACCTTGAAAGGGGGAGTGATGTTGATGATACTATGGTATCTTGAACAACAATGGGTAGCTCCATCATGATTTTATATCCTAGGGGATTGTAGCAAAATTCACAGAATTACTCCCTGAATTTCAAGATGTTTTTCCCTGGTCATACGAGGATCTTCATGGTTTTGATCATGCCCTCATACAACATGCCATTCCTATCAAGGAATAAATAAAACCAGTTAGGAAAAAACAAAGAATTATTAACCCTGCACTCAAAGCCACCATTATAAAGGAATTGGAAAAATTGTTGAAAGCTAATATAATATTTCTAGTTAAGTATTCTGAGTGGGTTTCAAATCTGGTCCCTGTTCGAAAAACTAATGGCCAGATCATATTATGTGTCGATTTTCGCACATTGAACAGAGAAAGTGTCAAAGACCATTTTCCGCTTCCTAATATGGAAATGATTTTACAACAGGTTGCAGGGTCTCAATTGATGTCCTTACTTGACAGTTTTTCTGGGTATAAACAAATCAAGGTAAAAATAATTGATAGGTATAAAACCACATTTACCACACGCTAGGGCACATTTTCTTATGATCACATGCCTTTTGGCTTGTCTAATGCAGGGGCTAGTTTTCAAAGAGCTATGCAGATAACTTTTGACAATCTAATCAGTAAGATTATCGATGTTTATCTTGATGATTTGACTGTTTATTCCAAAAACTGGTTGGATCATTTTGGTCATCTTAGAAAAGTTCTCACGTGCTGAAGAAAATTTCTCATTTCTTTAAATCCTTCCAAATATATTTTTGGTGTCACGAAGAGAAAGCTCCTTGGTCATATTGTTTTTTATTCAAGGATAAGCATAGATCCTGAGAGAATTACTTCCATTCTAAACCTCCTTGCCCCCACCTCCAAGAAAGGAGTTCAAGATTTCATGGGCATTATTAATTTTGTCCGTAGGTTTGTTCCCGATTTTGCTCTCATGGTTAAACCAATCCATAATCTTTTGAAGCAAGATCATTCTTTTTCTTGGACAAATGATGTCGAAAATGATTTTATTAGGATTAAGAAAGCAATTAGCTCCACACCGGTTCTGGCGAAACCAGATTTTGAGAAAGACTTTATCATATATACCAATGCTACCGAGGAAGCAATTTCTGCTATCCTCTTACAAAGTGATGACCAAAAAAATGAAAAACTTGTAGCTTACATGAGCCAAATTTGATCAGATGATGAAATCAAATACTCCTATATTGAGAAACACACTTTTGATCTTGTCAAGGCTGTATAAACAATTCTCCATTTTATTTTGGGAAAACATACGCAGGTAAAAGTTCCTTTGCGTGCTGTCAAATTTCTGCTTTCACAAACTTATCTTTCAAGAAAACTTGCACACTGGCTTGCCAAAATTCAGGAGCATGATTTGATGATCACGACTTCAAAGACAATCAAGGAACGAGACTTAGGCCTTCACTTAGTTCAACACCTTGAACCAGGTGAAGAAATTGATGATCAAGATAATCCTCTTTCAACACTGTTTTATATTGAAAATCAAAATCTTTCTCTATCCGAACATCCTTGGTATAAAAATTCGGTGTATTATTTGTAGTATCAAAAGTGTCCAGATGAGTTGGATCCTTGCCAGAGAAGGAGACTCCGCCTCGAATATTCCAAGTATATCATTTTAGGAGACTTTTTGTTTAGGAGGTTTTCTGGTGGTTTGTTACTTCGATGCGTAAATGACGAAGAAGCACACACATTATTATTCGAAGTCCATGGATCATCAACTTCTGTCATTCACATCGGTGGCCATTTTTCTGCTAAGGCTACTACTTTTAAGATCATAAGAAATGGTTACTACTGGCCTTTGATATTCCACGATTCATATAAATTTGCAAGATCCTGTGATAAATGCCAAAAATTTGCAGGGAAAGAACACCTTTCTGCCATGCATTTACAACCTGTCCTCCCAGATTTCCCTTTTTCTAAATGGGGTCTAGATTTTATTGGTCCTATCAATCCTCCATCTTCTATAGGGCATATATTTATTTTGATAGCCACTGATTACTTTACTAAGTGGACCAATGCTGTCCCTCTTAGACACACACACGATGAACATGCAATTTATTTCCTAGAATCTAATATCTTTTCTAGATTCAACATTTCATTAGAGATCATTATGGACAATGGACCAACCTTAATTTCTGCAAAATTGACTCAATTTCTAGTTAAGCTAGGGGTCAAGCATTTTACTTCATCTGCTTATTACCACCAGGGAAATGGGAAAGCAAAGTCCACTAACAATAACCTGGTTAGGATCATAAAGAGAATCATAGAAGACAAACCTCGCTAGTGGAACATGCTTCTCACTTATGCTCTCTGGGAAGACCGTACAACCACCAAAACAAGTACATGCTTTACTTCCTTTCAACTCATATATGGCCAAGATGCTATTCTTCCCACTGAGCTAGAGCTTTCCTCCTTACGACTTATGTTACAGACTAAAGAATTAAATTCTTCTAATGTTCCCCAGAGGATAAATGCATTGTTATCCCTGAAAAAACAAACAAATTTTGTCTTGGAGAAGCTAAAAAGTGTTGGATAAATTTCTATTTTCGGCACACTAGTTCAGTGGGAGTAAAACTAGTTCAGTGGGAGTTAACTGACTAGTTCTATTTTAGACTTTCTAATTTTATACCATCACTATTATGCATGCATTCCTAATTATAGGATGTCATTGACTATATGAGTGAATATCACTCACTCATTGAATATATCATAATATACATTGATTCTTATTATTCATATTGTATCTCTATTCCTTTTCTTGATAAGCTTTGCTTATGTATGCTTTAGCTAGGTCTCTTATGCAGGTTTCCATGAAACACTGACATGGTATCAGAGCTGAGATGCTTGGAGCAACCCAGACAAGCTAGAGAAGAGTGAAAGAGGATTGAATAAACCTAGTTTTTTCCATTGTCGCAGCCTATCCCTATTGAAGAGTGCAATGAATGGAATCGTTGTAGCCTATTCCTATTGAAGGGTGCGGCGATCTAACTCAGACTTAACAATTTTTTTTTCTCAGGGATCGTCGCAACCTATACACAGTTTAGGGTGCGACATCGTCGCACTGTACTCTTCACTCGGGGTGAGATGATTCAATTTTTTCCAATCATCGCACTTTAATCCTTCTATAGGGTGCGACGATTCAACATATGTATCCTTCTTTAGGGTGTGATGATTCAACTACCCTCCAGAAAATTGGTTTTCTGCAGTAAAATAGACATATCTCAAAATCTGCGATCTGGGTTGGGATGAAATTTTGAACATAGATGTATAACATATGGATGCTCATGCTCACCAAAAATATCCAAAACCCACATCACATTTTAGGAGATATAATTGTTTTATCATATATATAGCTGCCATATAATCCTCTGTCATATCTCGGAATCCACAATCTAGGTTTTCAGAATCTTTTCAGAAATAATAGCAGGGATGGAGGCGATGCAATTTCTTCAATCAAATATAGTGATAATACTCACACCATACAACTATTTTGAATGGAATCCAAAGGCTGCATTCCAACTCAAAAGAAAATGACTGTATAATTTGATGATGGTGACATAAACATAACCTACATCAGCACTTGAGAAGACCAGATGGACGAACCGTAAGGATGAGGCCACATGACTACTTCTTGAGTTAATCTCCATTGATCTATGGTTTCATGTTTCCACATGAAAGACTCCAAATGAGATCTGGATAACCTTGGAAGGAATCTTTGGAAAATAGGATGAGATGCAAGGTCATATGCTTGAGGTAGAGTTGAATACCTTAGACCCTAAAAGTTGATTTCTTTACTAAATTTAAGTCTTTGATATTGAGCTTGGGTGAATGTGGTATTTACTGTTGAAATAATGTAACTGCGAAGAGTATTCTTATTATTATTGTTATTTTATTCATAGGATTAATCCCCATTGTGGATTAATCATGTCGGTAATTGTATTAGGACCAAATCCC